>JZLH01S0065862.1:0-14647 GCA_001188425.1 Eucidaris tribuloides | reverse complement strand
GACAACTTGCAATAGAACATTGTGGCGACTAATTAATAGCGATCACAGCAACTAAGTATAATTAGTAGTTGGAAAATACTGAACATTGAAAAGAACATAATGAAAGAACTGTTAAAATATTTAATTCCTGGGTGTTAAAGTAAATGTATGATTTAAAGAGAAGGTGATTTTGATTTTTGAATAACGTGCAAATCGATAAATACCACAATGTCATCTAAAAAGTATTAAAAGTTAATGACATGATTGGGAACACTTAAAAATGAATAACCACCCTTTCCTTTGATTATGAATAGCGACCCTCTTACTCGATTATAAAAAGCGACCCTCTTCTTCGATTATGAATAGCGACCCTCTTTTATGATTATGAATGACGACCCTTCCCATACATTATGAATAGCGAACCTCTTATTTGATTATGAATAGCGACCCTCTATTTTTCGATTATGAATAGCGACCCTCTTTTATGATTATGAATAACGACCCTTCCCATACATTATGAATAGTGAACCTCTTATTTGATTATGAATAGCGACCCTCTTATTTGATTATGAATAGCGACCCTCTTTTTCGATTATGAATAGCGACCCTTTTCTTCCATTATGACTAGCGACCCTCTTATTCAATTATGAATAGCGAACCTGTTATTTGATTATAGCGACCCTCCTATTTGATTATGACTAGCGACCCTCTTCTTTGATTATGAATAGCGACCCTTTTCTTCCATTATGACTAGCGACCCTCTTCTTCGATTATGAATAGCGAACGACTCTTATTTGATTTATAATAGGGCGACGCCTCGTCTTTGATTATGACTAGCGACCCCTTCTTGGCGATTATGACTGCGACGCGCTCTTTTTGATTATGAATAAACGACCTCTTTCCTTCCATTATGACTAGCGGGCGACCCCTCTTTCGATATAAAGCGACCGCTCTTTTATGATTATGAATAACGATCCTTCAATACATTATGAATAGCGACGCCTCTCTTTGATATGAAATAGCGACCTCTATTTTGTTATGACCGCTCTACTCGATAGAATAGCACCCTCTCTTCGATTATGATATCGACCCTCTTTTATGATTATGAATAACGACCCTTCTCATACATTATGAAATAGCGAAACCTCTTATTTGATTATATGAATAGCGACGCCTCTATTTCGATAGAATAGCGAGGCCGCGGCGCCTCTTCTATGATTATGATAAACAACCCTTCGCATACATATAATAGTGAACTCTTGTTTGATACTTGAATACCAGGACCCTCTTCTTTATGAATAGCGACCCTCTATTCGATTTTGAATAGCGCCCTGTTTTTCGATTATGAATAGGCGACTCTCCTTTAATTGATTATGAATAACACCCTTTTCTTTGATTATGAATAGGCGACCCTGCTTTTAGGATTATGATAACCGATCGCCTTTTCTTTGATTATGATATAGCAACCCTCTTACTACGATTATGAATACGATCCCTCTACCGATTATGAATGGGCGACCCTCCTCTTCGATATGAATAGCGACCCTCTTTTATGATTATGAATAAAGACCTTTCCCCATAGCATTATCGAAAAGCGACCCTCTTCTTGATTATGAATAGCGAACTCTTATTTTGATTATGAATAGCGACCCTCTTCTTTGATTTGAATAGCGACGCCTTTTCATCATTATGACTAGCGACCGCTCTAATTCAATTATGAATAGCGAAACCTGTTATTTGATTATAGCGCCCTCTATTTGATTATGAACTACCGACCCTCTTCTTTGATTATGAATGCGACCCTTTTCGTCCATATACTAGCGACCCTCTTCTTCGATATATGAATAGCGACCCTGCTTCTTCGATATGAATAGCGACCCTCTCTTCCCATTATGAATACGACCCTCATTCTTCGCATTATGAATAGCGACCCTCTCTTCCATTATGAATGCGACCCTCTTCTTCCAATTATGACTAGCGTATCCCTCCTCTTCCATTATATAAGCGACGCCTTATGGATAGTTGACCTTTGTGAATACTGACCCTCTTTCTCCTATTATGAATATGCGACCCCTGCTTCTGTTTGATTATGATAGTGACCCTTAATGATTAACACCGCCAATTTGGTATTATGCAATAGCGACCCTTATGACTTTATATGTATAGTGACCCTATGACTTATTATGATAGCGTCCTTATAGTTTTCAATGACCCCTTTTCTTCGATTTATGAATAGTGACCTCTTTCTAATATTATGAGGCAATCCCTATGAATCATGGTCCTTATAAGTTTATGAATAATGACCCCTATTTTCCTTTTTATGAATAGCGACCCTTTCAGGTATAGGAAATTACACGTTACTGAATAACGGCCCTTATGATTGGTCTTTTGGTTGGTCCTTATGTGCCTGCATTACCTCGGAACACTGATTTGGCTCTGCCTGTACTTTTAAACATCCATTAGCGGGAAAGAATACTACCGGGGCTTGGAGGATTTTGCCTATGCCAAAAATGGCAAAAGAGCCAGGCTGAAAATTTGCAAAGAGCCTTTCCCCATGCCCGTACAATTGTGCCAATACAGGTTCAATACAAAAGCTTATCGGAATGCACTGCAACCCCCGAGGGGGCACTTTAGTATAATTGTTGAGTACGTATAGTGCCACTGTCCTTAGCGGTTGAGACTACCCCCATTTCAGCCGCCAAATTTCCGTTCAGGAGCATCTCATTTCAGAAGTCAACTAGAAAAATTTTGAAATTCCCAGTTCCAGAGACCCCAAATTTGCCATTTTCCTCAAGGCATTGCCCTTCCACAGGCGTGCAGTTCCAGAGCATTGCATTTTGAGGTTTTCTGAAAGCCTTAGCTCCAGTTCCAAGACCCCGGCGCCATCCCATTTTTTCGCTCAGCCATTCCAGAGCCCTGATTTTATTTCGGTGGGCACATAGGTATCACTTTGTCATTTCATTGCCATTTCGCTTCAGAGCATTGCCCTTATTCCCGTGCGTGCCCAGTTCCATGAGGCATTTGGCATTTTGAAGCGTTTTTCTGAGCCTTAGCTCCAGTTCCAAGAGACCCCATTTTTTCGCTCCAGCCCATTCCAGAGCCACCCCTTGATTTTTTATTCGGTGCGGCCATAGGTTATACTTTGTAAGTCAAGTGCCCGCCAACCCGCCCCCCGCCCTCCCCCCCGCCGGACTGAAACAGGAAAAGTAGCCCTACGAAATAAAAGTGTTTTTTTTTTTTCTACGTGCCCCATAGCAAGTCAATGACCTTACCAGTAATTAACAATGTTTCTTTGTTTCCTCAGTGTTGCAGTGATCTGTCTTCTACCAGTCCACATCCAGAGAACACTTCTTGGTCTCATTTCCCACCATGCATCTGAAATCCCTCTCCCGTCACTCATGAAATTGACCAAATGCCTCCAGGATGCCCCGCCCACTGATCACTGGTGTCTCTTCCAAATGCACACCCTCCAAAATCATATCGCGACACTTTTACCCGTCAAGAGCACTACTGCAGCAGAGACTAGTTTTCCAGAAAAGACATTCTCTTGTGACCAAACAAGGAAATTGTTTGATGATATCTACAAAGAAATTGATGCTGCACGTGTAGCAGATTCTGAAGATAAGGACAGTGTGTCTTTGCCAATGTACCCGACTTATGGTGGATTTAAAAATATACTTGATCACATAAGCAGAGGTGATAGACAAACATATACTGAACATATTGAACACAAAGCACACTTTGATGAAATTGAAGTTGTGAAATCGTTTCCCACAATAACTGGTGGCGGTGATCTAACTGACCACACAATAGGAAATGTGGGTGGAGATGATGAACCTGTAAAGAAGAAAGCTAAGATTGGGGATGTATGTGGTGATGGAGTAGATCTGGTGAGACCACCCCCTCTGTTACGTGATGAGGAGCTTGAGGCTTTTGGTGATGACCTAATGATGCCAGGGGGAGATGGTGCAGTAGAAGTAACTGATGGTAAGAACTTGGTGGTGGAAACAGGGACGTCAAGGGAGGATACCAAGAAGGAGTCAACAAATGAAGATAAAACATCTTTTATTGACAATCTGGAAGTTGATATGAAGGTTTGTATTTGATTATTTCTGGCTACACATTGCTATCATTTATCATCATTTAACAATGTTTCTAGTTGTAAAAATAAGCTACATGTACGTATGGTAGTCGTCCCTGCTATAAGTGTCTTTGTCTGATGAGGTAGAAATTGATGTTATAGTGTTATAAATAAGTGGAAGTTTATGAGTAGCCCAATTTCTGCATACCCAGGGCTCGCCACTAGCACTTACCCACTTGCCCAGGGCAAGTAAACTTTAATTTTGGGCAAGTAAAAACTCAAAATGTTAAAATTTTCTTGCCCAATTGGGCAAGTAAAATTTTGATCATGAAATGAACAAAACATGTCCAAAAATCTTACCAAAAACAAATAAAATGTGTCTAAAACTTTCTGTTTAGTTAACTTATATTTCATCATTATTTGTTCATTGCAATTCATTAACATGTATTACTCTAAATTCATAATTCACACCATTTGCTTTAAAAAGGCCATAATGGCTGAACTCAGGGGGAATAATATTTAATGTTTTTCACTATTGTTTATCTTCGGGCAAATAAATTTTTCATTCGGGCAAGTAAAAATCTGAAATTGATCATTTCACTTGCCCATAGAGAAAGTAGGAAAAAAAATTAGTGTGGAGCCCTGGCATACCCATTTTCCCCATAAACTGATGTGCTATGATTAAAGAGTTGGCAGTTTTGCTTAATTCATAATTTGTGAGATTTATCTGTCATATCTTGCCACTGGTAGGATGACTTTTCAAAGTTTTGTATTTTATGATATGTATTTGTCTCTTCAAGCATTATTATGTACTTGAGATATCAAAGTTTGATAGTATTTCAAAATAAATGCCCATTAGTAAAGAGTGTCTGTAAGAGTTGCATGAAGTAATTGTTTCAAAATTGTTGGATTTAATAGAACAAAGAAAAATGTGGTGAACATTAGTGTTGCACGACTCCAGGATTTTGGGAGTCGCCGGTCAAAAGTCGCGACTCGGACTATTTGCCGATTCTTTGCGTTCAGTTCTGTTGGTATGATCAATAGGTAAAAACAAGCACACTACAGCCCATACAATGACTGTTCAGTGTCCTCCTTCAATGATTTCAGTGATTTTGATGCGAAAGCAGTCCATTGTTGTCCAATTTCATTACCAATGATTATGGTAAGTTCATTTTGTGTTTCAACTGTGATTACGATCATTCAAATGGCATACATATGTGATTACATGGAGTCAATTCTGGCATTTCTAAAGTCGGAGTCGCTACTCCTCGACGAAAGTCACGACTCTGACTTTTGGCGACTTAGTCGTGCAACACTAGTGAACATGTTTCCGTGCACTGCACTGCAGTAAGCTTAATCAGTAAAATAAATTCCTTATTTAAGACAATTTCCAGAACATACTAAAAACACTAACCAGTATCAGGGAAACCTCTGCTTTTTGCCTGCATCCCCTTATGTTATTAGGTAACATCATTTCTATTCAATATTTTCTGTTTTTGTTTCCAGCTAAAACTAGAGAATTTAAAATCCAGCTGGCATGATGTAACCCCAGGACAGTCTGAGGAATGCACTGAGGGAGTTCAATTCATGGCAACTTGCACTGCTACCCAGGTAGGTACTGAAATCAAAATATCTTTCTTTCATTTATAGGGCTGGGCTTCTTTCCAAAAGAGAAAAAAAAACAGGACAATAAAGGCAGAAAAGTCATGATTATTGTTTTGTTCATTACACTGTTGTTTGGATTCTATTCAGCAGCATTTTTTTATTCATTGGTTTATTTAGTTGTATTACACACAAAATAAAACTTAAAGATATTAGCATAATTAAGCAATCAGCCTTGGGGGCCTACAGGCCAGTCTTTTTCAACCCAGCAAGTTATACAACTTCAAATTTGAACATCTTTTTTTTATATGTATACTTTCCATGTTGCAATTTTGGATTCATTTATTAACTGACAAATCAAGTGACCTTTGTCCCTTTCTCCAGCTTTGTGAAGTCTGTCATTTCATCAACCTTGATGGGCTGCCAATTCAGAGTTTGTCGGGTGCTTGTCAGAGTGTTGTGTCACTGTCCAATGATTTCAGCTATACTTCTGCTGTTGTGCTTGCCGGAAAACTATTCTTGAACAAGGTAAATTTATTTTATCTTCTTTTGTAAGAGTGCATGGGCTGCATCATACATTATTCATACTAACCCCCAAATGGGAGATCTTCAGCATTTCAATCACCGTAGCTCACTACTTATGATTGTTATTCGTAGTGCAGAGGATTGAGAATTGGTAGGGAGTGAGGAGGTGGAGTTGAATTTCACACTTCCAACACATTTTATTGTTTTATTTGTCTCACCCTCTGTCTAAGGAAATCCAAAGAAATCATGGAGCTGCAGTTTTTCTTTTAAGTATAATGATGACTTTCCAAATATTAATAATTCTGAACTGTTTTTTATGCCTCCGCAACGAAGTTGCCGGAGGCATTATGTTTTCGGGTTGTCCGTCCGTCCGTCCGTTACCGGATCTCGTTACCGCGATAACTTAAGAACCGCTGATCGGATGTTGATGTAACTTAGACCAAGTATGTAATAGGGGGCAACAATGAACTGATTAGATTTTGGAGGTGAAAGGCCAAAGGTCAAAGGTCACAGGGCCTAAAATACATGTATGTCTGATTTGGGCTCGTTACCGCGATAACTTGTGAACGGCCCGTCAGATTTTGATGTAACTTGGGTGAAGTATGTATTATGAAGCAACAATGAACTGACTAGATTTTGGGGTTGAAAGGTCAAAGGTCAAAAGTCACCGGGCCTAAAATATGTCTGACTTCTGGGTTAGTTACCGCCGATAATTCGGAATGCCGGTCGCGATTTGCATGTAACTGGTGAAGTATGTATTATGAAGCAACAATGAACTGATTAGATTGGTGGGGTCAAAGCCGTCAAAGGAATCAGTGGGCCTAAAAATATGTCTGATTGGCGTTCTCAGTTACCGTGATAACTTGTGAAACGGCCGGTCGGATTTTGATGTAACTTGCGTGTGAAGTTCATGTATTATGAAGCGCAACACATGAACTGATTAGATTTGGCTGGCGGTCAAAGCGTCAAAGGTCACCGCGGCCCTAATAACTATGTCTCTGGCTTTGGGCTCGTTACCGCAGTATAAATTCTGTAAATGCGCCCAGTTGGATTTTTGCATGTAACAATGGGTGAAGTATGTATTATGATGCAACAGATGAAACTGATTAGATTCTTTAGGGTTCAAAGCGTCACAGAGCGCTAAACATGTCTGATTTGCTCTGTCTACCACAATAACTTCAGAAAGGCCATGTATGGATTGGCATTGAATGTAACTGGGCTAAGTATGTATTATACCGGCACCAATGAACTGAATAGATTTGGAGTGAAAGGTCAAGGGTCAACAGGATCACGAGGCTGATAATGTTTGATTTGGGCCTCATACCATGTTAACTTACAGAATGGCTGCGTTGCGATTTGATGTTACTTGGGTTTAATATGCTATTATCAACGGTACCAATGAAACAATCAGATTTCAGGGTTTAACATGGTCAAAGGTTGAAGGTCACAAGGCTCTATACTTGCTTGTCTTTACCACGATAAACATTGAGAACGCCCTTATCGAGATATTGAGTGTAACTTGGGGTGAAGTAAGTGATTATAGGTAACACATGAACTGAATCATATTTTGGGGTTTAAGGGTCAAAGGTCACACAAGGTCACGGACGGACCATACTTAATATCTTTACAACATAACTTGGAGAACGGCTTATCGCGATATTGATGTAATTTGGGTGCAATTTATGTATTATGCGGCATTAGCAATAAGATTTCAGATTGAACTGGTTCAAAGTTTTATGTATGAACCGTACATTCATAGTTTGGAATGCGACGGCAGGGAGCGGAGTGACATACCCCATCGGCTGCGCGCAGACCCGAATTGCTCTATTTTAGCTATCAGCAATGATTCAAATTAATCAATTAGATATGCGAGAACCTGAGCACTTTTTTTTTCGTAACAGAGGTGTTGATCAGGAATTCTTGAGGGAAGTTCATCTGCTATAGAACAGGCCCAGTGAAGGGATGTTATACAAAACCAAATCACTTTGCAGGTCATCACATTGTAAAAAAAAAAGCTTTGTTATGGTGCAACAAACATTTGAAGAAGAAATTTTTTAGGGATACTATGACCTGCTACTCCCCCCCCCAAAAAAAAATCCAGGGGTACCCACAGTTCAGTGACCCCCTGACTCCAAGCGTCCGTAAAATACTCTTCGGCATTTATTCCCATCTTCCATATACAGGTCACAGATTTGACCCAGTCAGCTCCCAGGGCACTGAACTCTTCTCTGACAGAGTTCACCAAGGTCTTCCCCAAACCGTCAATAGAGGGCGTGCTCATCCCTAGCCTTGCTGACGGACAGGCTGGAGGCGTTCAGTTTGATCTGGTGTCCAAGGTGGTCAAGGAAGCACTGACGGATGACCAAAAGTTACACCTCTTACAGTGAGTATTGTTGCTAGAGGAAGACTTTCTTGATTTTGCCAATAGAGTGTTTACGTACTATGAATCTGACTATTTTGTGCACATGTTCTTTTGAACACCTACTATGTACGTGGTCCTGAGCAGAGCTGTATGGACCACATATGCCCAACACTGGAAAAAACAAACGAAGTTTGCACTGTTTGGATTGAATGATCCAGTCCTGCCAAAACTGGACAAAATTTTGTTCAGGACACTAGGCAGAAATTTTTTAAAATTAAAAAATGAAATTGAAGCGACGAGTCCTTCATTTTTGAGTACTTATATGTTGAGGTCATTGGTAAACTATCCATTTGGAGCAATATTTCAGTATAATTTTGTTTATAAAGGTAGATTTCAGAGCACATTCTTGTACCACGACTGCATGAAAACAACCACTCATTACTTTGTACACAAAAGTATAGAATTGTCCCCATGTGTGGTTCTTTTGGGGAGGTGTTGTGGCTTAGAGACTGTACTGAGTTCCACAGATGAATGCTACAACCCGCATTTGACTACCCATAAACACACCAATTGAAGAAAGGGTCCATATTCCAATGCTCCCCACTTATGCATTTCATTATGTGTGTCCCAGACTTTGTGTCCGGTGGTTTCTCTATGTGCATCGTTCTTCAGCTGGATCAAAATCTCAGCAAAATACTGATTAGTTGTGGTGTATGTCATCAACATTGTTTCAGGTTTGCTTTTCCCACTCACTAGGGTTGGACAGTATATTTCCTTGATGGCTCACGTCCATGTTGTCCTGTCATTTGTAGAAATCCAGAAAATCTTTGACTGAAATAATACAAAATTGAATGTTGCTTGTAATGCAATGTATACAAGCTGATTGATAAGTGTAGTATTATTAGCTCACCTGAGCCAAAGGCTCAAGTGAGCGATTGCGATCGCTTTTCGTCCGTCGTGCGTCGTGCGTAAACTTTTACACATTTTCAGCTTCTCCTTCAAAATGCATGATTGGATTTTGCCCAAACTTGCCAGGAATGGTCCTTAGGGGGTGGGGAATCAAGGGGTCTCAAATAGTACACCTGGCCCCCCTAGGGGCCCAGGGGCAGGGCCCTAAAGGCCAAAAGTAGGATAGTTTTTCAAACACTCTTCCTCTAATCCCGAATAGTATAGTTAAGCCACTTTGTTGTAGTTACCTTCTATATGTGCTGATATTAATGTTCCTCATGACCAATGCCAGGGTGGCCCCATTTGGCCCTAAGGGGGGCAAAAGTTTGGGTAGTCGGCCCTATGGGAATAACTTCACATTCAATCAACTGATTTAAATCAAACTTGGTGGGCAATGATCCTCAGGGGAGTGGAGTTAGATGGGTCTTGTGAATGGTACACCAGGCCGCCCCCTGGGGCCCATGGTGCAGGCCCATAAGGGCCCAAAACTAGTAATCTTTCTAACACAATCCATTGTGTACGAAAACTTGGTTAGATGCTAACAGGGACCTCAATGTTATGTTGGGGCAAAGGTCACATATGTAGGTCAAATGTCAAATGAAGTCAAATGATAGAATATACCTGCAAGTTTCTTAGTTGGTTGGTATTGGCCCATTTGTGACTAACTTGAATGGTAGATGCTACATGTATAGTGACCTCAATGTTAAATTGGGGTCAAGGTCACATAAGTAAGTCAAATGTTAAGATACTAGGGTATGCCGTGTTTTTATAAAAACAGATGTTAGAATTTAATTTAACTTGGCAAAATCAGCTATATGGCAAGGGGATGCAAAGTTTTCCAACTGGTTCATTTGGCTCTGTTGGTGCCTATAGATATCAGGTTCCAAGGGCCAAAACTATATGTAACTGATGTTTTTTCTATGAGCACCATAGAGAGTTTGCGAGACCTCAGGTGAGCGTCGTGCCCCCCGGGGCTATTGTTTATATTTCAGGAACAATTATATATTTGATTTGAATCTATTCTTTGTTGTTTTTCTTGCATCACTTCCATTTGAAATTACTAAGACATATGTCTCATGGTTTTTTGGGGGGTTATTTAGCAGAACCTTCAAATGTCTTTTGTATCATTTGATATTAGAAAGGCCTATTACATTGACCAAATTTTATAGAGTGCTTTAAGTAAAATGTGTTCAGAAAATACAGTTATTATATATGTTTCTCTCTTTTCAAATTCACTCAATTTTCCTTTGCAGGAATCTGTTGGTCCATCCTGGTTTGGTGTGGTCGGAATCTATCAGTGGTTTTATTCAAGGTCTCATCGACTCAAAGGTATGAGAGATTTTTATGCCTCCGCCCCGCCCCGTAAGGGAGCCGGAGGCATTATGTTTTCGGGTTGTCCGTCCGTACGTCCGTGCGTCCGCACTTTCTTGTGAACAAGATTACTTAAGTACCGCTGGAGAGATTTTAATGATACTTGGACCAAGGATGGACCACTAGGCAAGGATGAATTGATTAGATTTTGGGACAAATCCGTCAAGGGTCAAAGGTCAAAGGTCAATGAAATTTGTCCCAAAATGTCATTTTCTGCCTATAACTCCAGTTAGGAGTGCTCACTGTTGATATAATTTGGTGGTTAGGTTAAGAAAAAAGACAAATATTTTAGTAGAGTCACAGGGGTCAAAGGTCAAGGTCAAGGGTCAAAGGTCAATGAACTTTGTCCCAAAATGTAATTTTCTGCCTATAACCCCAGTTAGGAGTGCTTGCTGTTGATATAATTTGGTGGTTAGGTTAAGAAACAAAAGACAAATATTTTGCTAAAGTCACAGGGGTCAAAGGTCAGGGTCAAAGGTCAATGAACTTTGTCCCAAAATGTCATTTTCTGCCTATAACTCCAGTTAGGAGTGCTCGCTGTCGATATAATTTGGTAGTTAGGTTAAGAACCAAAAGACAAATATTTTGGTAGAGTCACAGGAGTAAAAAGTTAGGGTCAAGGGTCAAAGGTCAATGTACTTTGTCCCAAAAAGTCATTTTCTGTCTATAACTTCAGATAGGAGTGTTCACTATTGCTGTAATTTGGCACTTAGTTGTAAAAATAAAAGGCAAATATTTTGGTAGATTCATAGGGGTCCAAGGTCTAGGTTAAGGGTCAAAGGTCAATGAACTTTGTCCCAAAATGCCATTTTCTACCTATTAGGAGTGCTCACTGTTGATATGATATGGTGGGTGGTTAGGTAAGAAACAAAAGACAAATATTTTAGTAGAGTCACAGGGGTCAAAGGTCAAGGTGATGAGTACATTTGAAAAAAAGACAATTTCATGCAGATGAAAAGGTCTAGGGTTGAGGTAAGATGACTTTGTTCTGAAAGGTTATATTTGGTATTTTGATCTATTGAAGGTCATTTGTCAGTAAACTGTTCCCATCATCTTTACAATTACTTGCCAGTTCCTTGAAAGTCGACAGCGATCATACTATGAGCCAGTTTTATGTGCTACATAGTGGGCGGAGGCATACCCATTGACTGCGCGCAGTCAAAATTTTCTAGTTTGCTGATGAAATTCAGGCTGCAAATAAATTCTGAACATTAAAATTGTCTAACCACCCATTTTACATCTGGTCAAAAAGTGTTAACTAATAACAAAATTTATTGTTACAGAATAAAGTGGATACTTTTGCCTAATGGAAAAGGCACCTGAAAGAAAAGAAAATCAAAACAAAATCAAAATCAAATCAATCAAAAAGAAAATTGATACATAGAGACTGTTATAGTACAGGGCACTCCCGTTACAATGAACACGGTTAGAACGAAATATCGATACAGCAAAGTAAAAGTTCTGGTCCCAAAATCATTACCATTGAAATCTATGGTGAAAAATTTGGTTACAGCGAACACGGCTATAGCGAAATTCCCGTTACAACAAAGCCATTTCCGAGCCCAATGTTCAATAAAATACATAAGAAATGTGTTCCGTTACAATGAAATAGAGATTTCGGAAGGTAGTGCGACGACACTTGATCGCCTCGTGTGTGTGTTGAGAGAACGGGTTTCACTCCTTGGGCGGCAGGCTGATCACGCACGCATCACAGCAGGGACGTAGGCTGGTTTGGGCATGGGGAGGTGCACATCTTGGGGAGGTGGAACTAAATTGACATGGGGAGGTGCACATCTTAGGGAGGTGGAACTAAAGTTGAGTAAATCAGGCGTTGAAAGCAGAAAAAGTGGTGCAAATTTCATTTTTCTTGCCAGGGGCAGAACTCCTATGGCTCTGCGGGGGGGTGCACGTGCACCCAGTGCACCCCCCCCCAGCCTACGCCCTTGCACAGTACACTCGGGAGGCGGAGTGGGGGTGTGTCTCAAATACTTTGTTATGATTGGTGAGAATAGTGCATCCAGCCCGAGGGAGAGAGAGGATGAGTGTGCATGTGGAGTGCAATCATGTGCAATCATACACATGTGTGTCACATCATTCTAAACATTTTCAGAGGTGGAGCCAATGCAAACCGTTTATAGCATAGCAACAGTTGCTAAGTAACATATTTTCCATAGCAACCAACATGTAAGATGCCTGCAGACCAATTTTACCGAACAATTTTTATGTATTTCAGTATCTGCAGCTTTGCTCTTCATACCAACACCACTCTGGAGCAATCGTAATGTACATATCAGAGAAATAGTTGCTAGGCAACATATTTTCCTTGGCAACCATGCAAACTTGATGTTTGCAGACCAATTTTACTTAACATTGTAACGTATTTCATTATACATTGCGTTACTATCATATAGGGTTTTATACACGCCTGGAATCTAGCTCAGTTTGTAAAATAATGTTGGAAAAACTAAAATTTGAGAGCCACAACATATTACACACAACCATATCAAACTAAACAGAATGGAGAGGTCCAACTAGAAGAAAAGAGATCTCAGTCATTACATCAGCCATTAAGCGAAGGAAGTGATAATGGGAAAAAACAAAACAGCGGTGATTACACAAGGCTGACATAAAGCTCAGACGTATGGGTATGGGAATCACTCCTTGAATTTGGATATCATGGACGTGGCCATCAATAAATCAGAAGGTATGATAGTTGTGGACGAGGACTCCCGACGCATTTAAACATATAGCACAACATCCCAGAACAAAGTCGTCTGCTCAATGAAGAAGACATTGATTCAAAGGAAAGCAGAGACATGGGCCATCGTCTCAAAAGTGGAATCCCTTTTTTGCACATAAACGCGGATATGTTGATGCAAAACAAGAGATGAGGACATAGACAATTTCTTCAGCGTGAACTCCATTTCACCACCTTCTGTCTTATAAAGATGTTACAACTGGGAAATAAGTTGGCATTCATGGGGTTCTGAACAACTGTCAGTCCTCATTGATTTCAAGGCCAGAACGGATTTGGGATCATCATGGATGGTGCTGGTTGTGGAATGTTCTTTTAGAACGTGGTCATTGAAAGCATATGTGGCAACGTGTGGCGGTGGCTGATTTTTTGTCCACATCATAAAAAAGCTACAAGACTCGCGAGTTATTATTTCTGTATCAACACTTGACAGCCGTCTTAAGGCACACGCCGATAATAAGCATATGCGACCTAGCCAAAGTAGCCATATTTGACTGTCCAGCCCGTGCCGAGATGCAACATTTCCTTTCGCTTGAAATGGCAACGGATGGATTGCTCAAATTTCTGATGATGACTGCTGTGTTAGTGATCTGTAGAAAACCAGTCTCGTTGTTAATGATGGTGCCAGTAGTAACGGCGTTAACTGCGACGAGACACGTCCAGCTTACTCCTTGCAATCCTGAAGAAGGAGCGTCCAGATAGTGTTACATGGAGCTGCTGATGCCGTCACAACATGGACTTTCACAAGATCTTTAGGAACCATGATTGTGATAAGTCGTGCCGCAGTGGCACTATGAACAGCAGCTAGAAGTCTGCCAGTCTGCGCCTACTTCGGAAGTTGCAAACTTCTAATATAATCCAGCTATAAAAATTTAATAGGCCTCAGTTGGTCCACAAAATCATCAGTATTCACAGTTGTCCATGTTTTCACGCTTCTGGCGAAACAATGTCTTATTGCTCAACTTGGAAAGAAACCATGGATGGAAAGTGTGGAGTAGAACATGTAATCCCTGAGAGATCCCTA
>JZLH01S0065853.1:46320-62213 GCA_001188425.1 Eucidaris tribuloides | reverse complement strand
AAAGACTACATGGAAAGGTGATTATGGTGAAGAAGGAAAGCAGTAAGGTTGGTCTGAAAGAGAAGGATGCTCGAGACAGAAAGAAGTGGAAGGAGTGAGTGTCATCATGACGTGAGAGTCAATAACCCTCCGTAAAAGGGAAAAAGCTGACTGAAATGATGATGATGATGATGATGATGATGATGATGATGATGATGATGATGATCATCATCATCATCATCATCATCACTACTACCACCACCACCATTGTAATCATCATTGTCATCATCATCATCATCATCACCACCACCACCAGCACCACCACCACCACCATCACCACCATCACCACCACCATCACCACCACCACCACCATTATTATCGTCATTGTCATCATCATCATCATCATCATCATCATCATCATCACCACACACACCACACCATCACCACCACCATCACCACCACTACCACCATCACCACCACCATTATTATCATCATTGCCATCATCATCATCATCATCATCATCATCATCATCACTACTACCACCACCACCATTGTAATCATCATTGTCATCATCATCATCATCATCATCACCAGCACCACCAGCACCACCACCACCACCATCACCAGCATCACCACCACCATCACCACCACCATCACCACCACCACCACCACCACCACCATTATTATCATCATCATCATCATCATCATCATTATCATCACCACCACCACCACCACCACCACCACCATTATTATTATTATCATCATCACCACCACCACCATCACCACCACCACCACCACCACCACCACCACCACCTATGCCACAAACACCATCACCACCAACATCCGACCGGCACAATCATTATTATCTCGCCATCATCATCCTATCATCAAAAGTACCACCACCACCACCACCACCATCATAACCCTTGTCCTCATCATAATCATATTCATCATCGTCATCATCATCACCGTAAACACCACTACCATTACCATTACCATCAAAACCATCACTACACCACCACAATAACCGCAACCAGGGGCGGCCGCCTCCTGACACTTTTAAATTCACGGTCTTTCACAGTCAGGGACAGTGGAATTCATGAAATTGAGGTTGAAACGAATAATGATAAGAAGAAACTGGTTTGGGGACATTTTTGCCCCATGAGACTTTTCGCCCTCCCTGACCACAACTGCTACCAGAATTATCCGATCATCATCATTATCATCATCATCATCATCATCATCATCATCATCATCATCATCATCATCATCATCATCATCATCATCATCATCATCATCATTCTCATCATCATCAAAACTATCACAACATATATCATCAACAACGACGTCATCATCGTCGTCAACATCGTAGTCGTCGACGATGACATCATCATCGTCACGCAGTCTCAATGGTTGAAGTGTGAATCATGGTCGTTAGGGGTGCTTAATCCAGATTTCCGTTTCTGAGGCTTAATTCTCGGAAATCTTCTGGATGGATCCTTGGGTGAATAAAATGACATCTTTTTCAAGTGGTTTGAAGAGAATTTTAGAAGTCTCACGGTAAGGAGTGAACTTGTCCACTTTTTATATATCTGTGATCATGATGTCACCATCTTCACCACCCCCACCATCATCATCATTACTATCACCACCACCACCACCACCACCACCACCACCATCATCATCGTCATCATCATTATGGTCATCTTCATCATCATCATCATCATCATCATCATCATCATCATCACCACCGTTGCCACCAGTCATATCTTTTTCTGCTTCCTTTCCTCGATTACTCCATAGGGGCGTCGATACATTTTTCGGATGGGGGGGGGGATGAAAAAAATACAAATTTTCGGCACGCTCCGCGCGCCAAAATGCAAATATTGAATTTTGCATGCGAGTTGAAATTTTTATTTTTTATGTCATGTTTAATAGTAATTAAGTTTATATGGTTCTAATAGTGGCTTTTCAAAACATATCCTTGCATTACATATAAACTTTCACAAAGTTTGTCAAAATTATGGGGGGGGGGAAGGCAAAATCGATCTGTTTGCCCGCCAATTTTTCATGGTGGCGACTGCCTCCCTTGCCACCCCAGAGATCGACGCCCTTCGTTCCTCTCCTTCCCTTCTCTTCTCTGCTCCATTAACTCCATTTTAATCCCACTTTCTTCCCACTCTGCCTCTGCAAACTTCTCGTCCACTCTCCTAAGTCCTCATCCTCAGTCCTGCAATCAGGGGCTCATTCCCTTCGTCGTTTTTCTTCACAGTCTCTTTTCCCTTTTCTCCCCCAGCGGCGTCGATCCAATTTTTTTTTCGGATGGGAGTGGGGAGGGGGGGGGGACGGCGGCAAAAAAGTGAGAAAATGTCAAAATAAATAGCGCAAAAGTGGGATAACCAATTTTTCTCGCTACCGTGTCGCAAAAAGTGAAATTGTAAGTGGTAATTTTTGATGGTTCATAATGCCTTCATGTATATTCTTGCAAAGAATTTTTTAAAGTTGTCCAAAACCTTGCGCTATATGGGGGGGGGGGGGCAATAACGATATTCCCCAATATTTTCATTTGGGGGGGGGGGGCAGTCCCCTGCATCCGCATCGTCCGAAAGGCGACACCCCCCTGTCTTCCCTTCTTTTACCACCGGTTTCTTTCTCCCTGCTGCAACGAAAAAAAAGTGCCAACACATTGTTGTGTGATACAGAAAAAAATGTACTCACGTCTTCAATAATATCAGTTGTTGAATCTATGTGCCAAAACGGCTTCTTAAAAACAGTTAGCATGTCCGTCTATTTACAATTACTTGGAGTTGGAGAGTTATTATTATTATATATTTTTTTTGGGGGGGGCGGGGGCAGGGGCCGACCGACGACGAGAAAAGCAATCTTTGCTTGCCCGCCCACCCCCCTCCCGTACCCCTCCCCCCCAAAAAAAAAAGTGAACCAATATTAATCATCAAGCCAAAACAGCTTACCCGGCAAGCCTAGTCAACTAATGGGGGGGGGGGGGGGGTGGGGAGGGGGAGGGCGAAATTAATTTTCCCAAAAAGATAAACACACTCCCCGTTAATTTCAATTGCTGTGAAAAGAAACATTAGGGAGCAGTTTACCCTCTGGCCTCCTCCCCGGCCCCCTCCCCGTGGATCCTCCCCGGCCCCCTCCCCGTGGATCCGCCCCTAGGGCCCGTTGCGGTATTGATCTACGGCGAAGAGCCATTTCTTGGCTTGCTACTTTATGATTGAAATGTTTATTTATACCCCGGGTTTACAGTATATCACAGAATACAAATAGGACTACTTATTCAAATAAACGTTCGATATCGAATGATCCGTACAATGGCTGCAATCACGAAAGAAGTGTTTCTCGCTCTGCACCATTGATCACAAATCAATAGTACACAAACACATGTTCACCACTGTGTGATCTGCGGATGCGATATGCGACCTGACACTACTACGTGCACAGAAGTAAGTTAGCGTTGGAACTTGTTCTTCTGTTCTTGAAGAAGTGAGATTGAAGGACACGGGTTTTTAAGTAAATTTAATCGCTCCAAGCAAATTGTATTGGTAAGTTTTGATTTTGAAGTATGTAATGACGTGTTAATTTGAACTCCGAGATGCAGAACTAACGTTAGAAAGCGTGAATACCGACAGGTGTCAAGTCAGGGCCAGCTGGGGGTGTGAGTAGCGGGTACGTCCCCGTATCTTTCGGGGCAGCGGAAGTCCCCCTCACCGATGAGCATGGGGAGCTACGCAAGCAATAGTAAGATTCAAGAAAGAGGATTTGTCCGCATTGAAACTGTTTTTCAACCACACATTTTGTAACAGAACTGTAATAAGACTGGTTACAATACCACAAATGGTAGTAGTGATACTGATGATTGAATAGATCTAACATTAAATCATTGCTCTCGACTCAAGAACAAGTGCAACTCAACTCAAGACAAGTGGACAGAGAATTTCATAGGCAATGGACACATGTTATTCTAAATGACTTGACAAGCATTTTTTTGTCTTAGTTCATTTGCAATCCACCACAATTCCCCCCCAAATACTTTCTTTGAGTGATGCTCTATTCCTGGTACTATTCCATGGCCCTCAGATCGGGGGGGGGGGGGGGGGTTAAGGGGGTGTACATGCCCTCTAATTTTGTCACATTTATTTGTTAGTTTCTTGTGTGTTGGGCAAATAAGGCCAGGGTTGAAAATTTTCTTGATCAAAGATTCAAAGTCATACAGTTTTCTTTTAAACTTAAGTACCCTGAGTAAATTTTGCATCACATTTTGATAGAAATGCTCATAATTGCTCTAGATAGGCCAAATAAAAATCCTGGCCCCCACCCTGGCCCCACCCTGCCCCCAACACATTACTTTTTCAGACTTCTACCTCCATGCCCTGGCCAGTATAGGGAAGATGCTTTATATTAGATCTTGGACTGTTTTTTTGAAAGGATTCACTTGATTGCATAACAAAGTAGTGTTTTTTACACTAAGCTGCACATTATGTAAACATCCATGTCTTGGTAGAATGCGTTATCTCTATGCCAGCTCTAGCAAGCTAACTTTTAGCTATTCCTGAATTGTTTATGTTTAACCCTTTGTGCGCTAATGTTGCATCTGTGCACAATCGTACAATTAAATGGAACAATCGTAATTATTTTTCTCCGTCACCTTGGTACAGGAGACACTAGTGTGCTTAAGTAACATTTATACAATTAAAGATAAAGTACTACTTTCAATACCGCAATATAAGGAAAACAAAATTCAAAGTGAAAAGAACAATTGTCACTATTATCCACTCATAGTAAATTTAGCGTGTAAAGGAGTTAAACTAATATTTTTAAGTCTACAAGCCTACGTAACTGTACAGTTTACTGTGTAGGATACAGAAAAGTTTTACTGTTGAGTGTAGGCCTACATGTATATCTTTAGTTTAGGTAATATATTCTTGTGGTAAACAAACTAATATATCAGGTACTGTAGATAAGATTAATTGACAAAATAGCAAGCTGTTGATGTCCATGTAACATGCTGACACAGTCCCAGAAATTTGACATGCATCCCATTCCTGACTTCAAAAGAATGCTGTAAAAGTTGAGTCACACATTTCACAATATTCTCTGACCCACTGCACTACATACTGTATACACTACACACAAGTGAGTGAGTATTGACAAAGAACTGATAGGCCCTCCACCAATGGCCTCTTCACAGGTAAGTGCAAATGTGTCATTTTATGAAGGGATTTTTCTTTTGTCAGTGGGCAGTGGCTTTCAAATGCTATACAATGAGGAAGTCTATTATTGGAGCTGGGTCTTTACAGGGTGGTCCAGAAAAAAATGGAAACATGTTTATTTTTTTGGTCCTCAAATCTTGATAGGGTATTGTTCTAGAAGAAAGGTGATACCAAGATTATTGAATTTGGTTTGTTACTTTTTGTTTTGAAAATGGTTTTGGGAAGCAATGTAAAGTAATGAATTTTTCAATTTTATCAGCTAAACCACTTCTTGGCAACTAAAGTCATAGCAATTACTGAATGAGTGAAAATAGGTCACTTGCATAATGGTGCTTTTCATGGGACTAATGCATTTTTGTGAGCATACACATGACCACAGCTCTTCACTGAATAGTGTTTGAGCTAATGAGCTGTGTGATAAAGGTACCAGTACGTGTTTCCATCTTTTTGGGGGCAGGGAGTGGGGTTGGGATAGGGGATTTGACCATCCTGTATGTATATATAAGACATACATGTACATGTACACATAACATATAGTTTCATTATTCCTGTCATTGTATGCATGAAAGCCAATGGCTAACATTTACCACAGTTAAAAAAATGTGAGCTACATAATCCTCCATGCTCCAAGTGTGTTTGATAAGGTCTAAAAATGAATCCATGAAAAAAGTGTATTTCAAAATGATGATTTAGTACTTTGAAAAAGTGAAACCCTACAAGCATTCAAATTGACCGGATTCACTTGCCCATTTTCTCCCATAGACTTACTGTGTGTAGATTGAGGCTATTTTATCATCTACCGGAGTAGAAACTGTTTATTCATGCATACCTTGCCACTGGCAGCATAACTTTCCAAACTTTTGTATTCTAGGGTGTTTAGTTGAACACTACTATGTAACTCAGATATCAAAGTTTGACAATTTTTCGAATGAAGCTCAAAAATGTTAGCCTATCACTTTAAAGTACATTACATGTACATGTAAGTAACTAAGTTAACTGTGGGCCTGCATGTACATGTACATTACTTCGCAAGGATATTGTTTTATATTTTTGTTGCTCTTTGGAGTTTGGGCCTAATGTACAGATGTAGATGTCCACACACTAGTACTGTAGTTTGACAATGTTTTAAATGGAACTTCCACAATATTAAATCATAGCCTCATGGTTAAATGTAGTTTTTAACTAATCTCTTTAAATACCTCATCCGGACAGTGAAACAGTACTGAATAAAACAGCTTTATTTGCCTGTATTTACCATTGTCATTCATACAGTAAAGCTTTTTCATCTGAACTACCCAGTATTGACAGTGCAAATAGCAGAGTTTGTTCAACTATAGGTATTTGAATACCTTATGCCAGAACACTCTCAGCAAGCAATTCAGGGAAAACTAACTGTTACTGAACCATGACGAAGTGACAATAGGTGTGGTAAAAAACCTTCTGTCACAATCAGTTTCTAACAAAAGGAATGACATGATAGATGAAGATCAAGTACATGTATATGTGTACCCTATAGTGGGATGGTAACCAGGGGGGAAAATTTTCATTTTGGAAAGGGGGGGGGGGCTACGTTTCTTGTTTCAGTGCATTTCAGATACTCTTTTGTAGGGTTCCAAACTAACATTTTTTTTCTTGCCCCTTGGGCAAGTAAAAGTATCACTTTCAAAATTTTACTTGCCGATAGAAAAATGTACTTGCCCGAAAATAAAATAAAAATGTAAAAAGCAATTTGAAAAAATTCATTTCTCAATTTATAAGTTTCACTACCAAGGCCTTTTCATGGTATTGAAATATATTTATAAACACGGAAAATGAAGTACATGTATATGTAGGCCTACATCGAACCAGATAATGATGAAATTTAGTAGTGTTAGTTTACAAACTGAAGAAAAACCTTTCTACATATTTTGTTCACTTTTGGTAAAACATTTTTTCCATGTTTTCCTCACATGATGATCAAAATTTTAGTTGCCCAATTGGGCAAGAAAAGTTTACAATTTTGATATTTCACTTGGCTGACATGAAATGTTCCTTGCCCCGGGCAAGTGGACAAGTACCAGTGTCGAGCCCTGCTCTTTTGTATTGAACCCTATGGCAATATGCGATGGCTCTTTTTCAAATTTTGGGGGCTTGTTTGCGATTTGGGGGGGGGGGGGGCGAAATCACCTGGCGCCCCTGTATAGTTTTTCCCCTGATGGTGACCCTGTTTTCTCTTTTCGTAGTTAAAGACACTATGTAACACTGTGGAAGACCCGTTTAAAAAATTGTCAAACTTTGCTATCTGACATATCTGACAGTGTTTGAATGGACAAATAAACACCTTAGAACACAAAAGTTTGAACAGTTATGCTGTCACTAGTACAATATGTGCAGATATAAATTGGCACATTAATTTCCTATCGGGCGATAGGAAATTCTGCAACACAGCAGTCTATGGGGGAAAGCTGGAATGGTCTCTCAATGATTTTTACTTTTTTGAAGCACTTACTGATCGTTTTAAACTGCAATTTTTTCAGGGCTTCATTTTTAGACCTTGTCAGAGACACTGGTAGCATGGGGAATCATGCAGCTCAGATTTTTTAAACTGGAAACACTGTTATACAGTGCCTTTAAGCAATTTACAGTGTACTGAACTATTGAAGGAAAAAGAAAAGAATCTTATATTGTACATGTAAGTCTCTGTATATTCTTGTAGAACTGTCACAGTGGTGGATCCATGGGCTAAATTGGTCTTGCCCCTCTTTTGTCAGCCTAAAAAAGAAAGGAGGTAGGGGGCATTGGAAGAAAAGAAAGCATATTGTCTACTGAGAACCATAAGGGCATACACTCAGTATCTACAGTACAAGTACATTTATTCAAAACCAGAGGGGTACTACATGTACATGTATCAGCGTATGCATATCCAGGAGGATGTTTTGGGGTGTTCAAAGTTCAAACACCCCCTTTGATCAAAGGGGGTTGTTAACACCCCCAACCCCCTTTCTTTGGAAAGAGTGGGTGTTGGGGTGTTTTAAACCCCATTACAAATGGAATAATTTTTTTTAGGGTAATAGGAAGTTCAAAACGTGTGTTGGATGGTATTTCGCTAGTAAAAGATGTTTATTTGGCAGGCACAATTTGGCCGTGCATGAACACCCCCCTCTCCCCCTTTTGAAACATCCTTGATACACCAGTGGCCATCAGTATCATTGTACAACAAATAGCGTGCTGGGTGTGTCCCCTTCTGGTTGTCAGTGTGTTCAGTGTTGATGCCCTTCTTGTTCTCAATGTGCAAAATTCTATAGTTCTGGGAATAAGGAAGCAGTAGATTTTTAAAGAACTATGCATATCATATTTTATTTATCTATTTATTGTTTTTATGATATCTGTGTGTACTCAAAGACAAGTACATAATTAGCATCTAAATGTACTTCAAACATCAATGAGCACTTACAGCACAACAAATGAGCAATAAGAACTATCATTTGAATGGCTTTTATTATGGTTTCGAAAATAATGTGAATGACTCAGTCGTTAATCGTTGTAATTGATTTGTACTTTTCAATGGTTCTATTGGTGATAATTGTATTAGTGTTGCCTGGGAGACTGTCAAATTTGGGAACAAACAGAATACATTATTACAAGCACTGTACAATTTTCCTATTAAAATTGTGAGTGAATAATGTTCAGAATATGTCAGGTACTCAGGTTAAGGGTGTAGTAAAGGGGAATGGGGTGTGGGTTGAGGTTTTAATAGGAATATGGACTTCATCAAGAGTTAATGATGAATTAAACAAGCAAGCAAACAAAAACAAACAAACAAACAAACAGAAACAAACACACAATTTTTAAAATAATCTTCATCATTCTAGTCCAAAAGATTTGACCAACAACCCCTCAGTAAAACAAAACAATCAGAAAAAGTTTCAGCCTCCCCTCCCCCTGTGTACAATGTCATTGGCCTTAAGTTTAGCATATAGTCCCCCCCCCCATTATCCACCCACCCACCCCTCAAAATTAAAGGAAATCCCAGTAAATTCAGGAAGCAATGTGCGCAAAGTTTTTAAGACAACACATCAAAGTTTGGTCGATAATGTGTTACTGTCAGATAATTTCTACCCACTGAAGTGGTGATAACATCTATTAAAAGCTGATCACATAGCATTCACTTCCCCGTGTGTTTTTGTCTTCCAACAGGAACTCCAACCGGATTGTAATAAAGACCTTTCACACTTCCTGTATCGTTACTAAATGGTCGCAAGGTCGGGGTGGACCCTCAAGTTTGACCTTGAACAGCTACACGTACTGCTACCACACATCTCTGCCACTGGAATACCAAATAATTGCAACCAACAAACAAACAAATAAACCATTACACAAACAAACATATACATACAAACATTTGGAACTGGCATTCAAACCAACCTAGCGTCGATGAAGAGTCGGCCATTGGAGGGTTGACCGCTGACGCGGGGGCGCTGTTACACCGCACACTGGGACAGTTCGGCAGGAAGCGGGACATGGAAGTTAACGGAAACGACGTGACTAGCAACGGCGGCCCTAGCATGGAGAATGGGCTTCTGGGTATTGTTGACGCTAATTGTGTCGGTGCATCAGATGGTGAGAGTTTGTTGTTTTTTGCTTTTCTGTGGTTGAGTACCGTTATAGTCTAATGTCAAACCGGCTCTGTAGGTGGAAGTACATGTACTAACACAAATCAATGTGGACATACATGTACCTGTACCTGTATAGTAGCCCGCCATACCTGTAACTCATGTTAAACTGTTGTCTCATTGTCAAATCATTTTTGGCAACATTTTGAGATAACAATGGATCCCTCAGGGCTTGATTCTCTGGATATGCGGGCTCTGATCCGGAGTATGAACTTTGGTAAGTTCTTAAGTTTCAACTTCCACATTGTACTCCCACTTATAAACATTTTTTCTTCTTATGGTTCAGTTTGTAAGTCCTGAAGTCCAGCCTCGGCACGTTATTAAGAGTTAATATCTATGCATTTTACCGTATGAGATGTACTGGTATGCTTGTTTGATATTGCAGGTCTATTGATTTAGAATGTTGTATATAATATGCAATCCTACTGGGACGATATTCGCACGGACTGTAACACGAGTCTATCTGGATGCATTCACTATTTCAGTAGGTGAAATGATTCCTACATGTACACATAGATTTTTGCATGCCAAATAGGACAACAAAATTTAACCAAAAATGCATAGTGTTCCACCAAAAAAGTGTACTAATTGGTTATTTGATGGTATAATATACAATGTTTTGTAGTAACCAGCACTGATGGAGTTTCTTTCAACCCACCGAATAGTCGACAATGCCAAGACAGATGAGCAAAGCGTGCAATTCCATTGGTTGATTCGAACAGAGATTGGTTGTTCCTGTAGTCATGAATACTTTTTGGATGCGAAGCAGATCTCAAAAGGCCCTCGCACTGTCATGCTTGGCTGGGCTCGCTTCGCTCGCTCATAACAGTGATAGGGCTTGTCAAAAGGCTGGATAAAGGACCAAAGTTTTTCATGTTACAAATGTCAAATTCCATTTTTCTCCATTTTACAAATGTCAAATTCCGTTTTTTTTTCCAAGTTATAATTTTGCAATTTTCAAACTTGAATTTTTGTTTGGAAAAAATCACAAATAACCTCAAGCTTACTAGGCCTACGGGGTTTTGATTCGGGTTTGGGGACATATTTACAGGTAACGCATGATTTCTTTGGCTTTATAAGGCATCTTTTTGGTCAATTAGTCTAGTTTTATTCAATAAATATTTATTAATTTTACTTTGGGGGGAATTTTTATTCATGATTTCTTTTTCATATTTGTTCAAAATGCTGTTTTCTGCATTATACTGTACCTCAAATTCCGTGATTTCTGCGGAAAATCCGCAACGCGGAAAACTTTGATCTTTAGGCTCGATATCTTGGGACCAGTCTTCAATGGGTGAATGCTGTATGTACATTGAAGCAGTTGTTGGAGTTTGATTCACAACATGATGATGGGGAATGGGCAACTTGCTGTGCAAAGCCAAAATGTCAGTGGGAATGTCGGTGGCATTCTGCACCCCAGATCTGATGAGACCCAAATTTTCTGACATTTTGTGTATTTACCGGTAACAAATTGAAAGATGCTTAGTTGCTTACAGTGAATGTCACAGGGCGCTTTCAGACACATTACCGAGTTACCATATATTTGTACGACGTACATGTATGGATATATGATATACATGTATGAATATCAGACCCCCGGGGGTGCACTTAGTATAATTGTGTGATACCCATGTGCCGCGGTTGAGACCCCCATTTTCAGCCCAAATTTCCGTTCCAGAGCATCTCAATTTCAGAAAGCACAGAAAATGTTTTATTTTTTCAGTTCCAGAGCCCCCCAAATTTGCCGTTTCGCTTCTGATTTTTTGCTCGGTCGGGCCAGAGCATTGTTTTTTCAGCACGGTGCGCCGTTGGTGCACCAGAACTTCACCGCTTTGTAGTTCCGGAGCATAGCATTTTGAGGTTTTCTGAAGCCTTAGCTCCAGTTCTGGAAACCCCCATTTTTCGCTCGAAGCATTCCAGAGCCCCGATTTTGACACTATGGTATCACATTGGTACTGTAGGTCGAGTGCGCCCCCCGCGCCCGCCCCCCCGCCCCCCCCCCCCCCCACCCCCCGGATATGGACAGTGGGGACAATTGTGAGTTGCACAATAGTCGAGGTTTGTAAGGGTATCTTGCTAAATGTTATTACATCTCGTTTCCTGGTGCAGATGGTTATGAAGAAATTTGCTGGTAATTCGGTTAAGGTCGGTGATCGGGCCCTAGCTAGTACATGTACATGCTGTGAATAAGCCCAGCCTAGTGAGCCTACAAATAAGATGTTTGGATACAGCAAGCTTTCAGACACAAAAACAATGTTGTACATGTATGCAGGGCTCCACACTAACTTTTATTCCTACTTGCCCTTTGGGCAAGTAAAATTATCATTTCATAGTTTTACTTGCCCGAATAAAAAATTTACTTGCCGAAAATAAACAAATTAATCAAAATATTAAAAATGATTTCTCACTAATTTTAACCAACAATGCCCTTTTATGGAATTGGACGTTTGTTATTTTGATTTTGGAGGTTGCAAAATGTATGATTTATGAATTAAGAAAGTCATAAAATTGAGTACAATGAAGAATATAATGATGAAATTTAGTATTTTAAGTTAACTGAACACAACATTTGTTCATATTTGGTAAGATTTTTATGTTTTGCTCATTTCATGATCAAAATTTTACTTGCCCAATCGGGCAAGTAAAATTTGACATTTTGGGTTTTTACTTGCCCGACATGAAATTTTACTTGCCCCAGGCAAGCGGGCAAGTGCTAGTGTCGAGCCCTGATGTATGGTTAGGTTATGAAATGATGTTCAAAACTTTGTTTTGATATACAACCTACTGTATATACATGTATATTGAAATACATTTCAATATAGAGCATTCAGAGACATAAACGTGCTATATCAATACGTCGTACAGTACATACGTTGTATCGATGTACATTACAAGAAAATTCTCTAGTCTGAAAGCTGGACAGTCTTGCCAATTTTGTAATGGTATTTGGAATTTTCACCAATTCAGATCTTTTTTCTTTTGCGTCCGATTTTTCTAGTTTTCACTGTTGTGTTTTCCTCATTTTACTGTCTTTTCAAAACAACCAGATATAAGCCTGGAAGGAATTTCCCTTTAAATCTGCCATCTAGTTGATCATGTCTTGTAGCAAGCCCAACAGATATTTTTCCTAGTTGTCAAGTTTCTGAAGTCAACAGTCTGTGTTGAAATTTGGAAGAAATGCTGGTAATTTCTGTTTCAAAAAATGCGGTTAAAGTTTCATTTACCTCTAACTCATGTGATATACATGTACATGTACATGTACACTGTACAGTCAAACTTGTCTGGCCATGTACACTGTATGTACAGGTACATCTACTTATACTGGCCACTGAATTGATTCCTTTGTCAGAAAGATATGTGTTAGAAGCAGGGATGTAGTCGAGACCGGCCGTTCCAAGTCACGAGGCCGCTGGAAAAATATCGTTCCCATAGACTTTGTACATGTGACTCGGTCCGAGGCCAAGGCTAAGGCCGGCAAAATCTGGCCTGAAGGCCGGCCTCGACTACATCCCTGGTTAGAACTTGTCTATAATATCAACCACCTGTCTATAAAGACCACATTTTTGTTTCCCGTGGATGGGCACTATAGGCAGGTTTCACTGTTGGGATGGAGTCCTAGTTTATGTGTACAGTACCCAAAATTACATTTGCTGATGTACAATGAATATAATTTGACATTTTATTTATCTATTTCTAGTACATATAAAAATTGATATGGAAATTCTTAAGACTGAAATTCGATCAAGTTATAATTAGGGAAGCTTATACACGACACAATTAAGCAAGATGAACAGACAGACAAAGATCAAGAGCATGTCAATGTACCATAATCATATCTTTTTCTGATCAGACTGACAACTTGACAGTTCTATTGGTTTTGACAGCTGCCGGGGAGCAAGCAAAACCCTCTCAGGGCGATGAGCGTTTGCGTTCCAGAACTCCCGACGGCGGCCACAGATGGTTGACCGATTTGATCCTAACAAGCTGGTAAAATGGTTTATTAATTGTGGTGTCTGATTTGCCGTGCCGCACGATTTCCAGGTACACAGACCATCACATGTAACCGCCTTGCACGCTAGGCCTCCTGTTCCGTAGACCGTACTGTAAAACTGTAATCCAGATGCAGTGTTGTTGTTTTGCATACAATGCACAAGAAATGAGTTTTAAAGACTGTGTCCATGATTTGTGAACCCTAAAATAAACTTATTGACCGAAGTAGCTGAAATCATTTTGTAATATGATTCACATAAATGTTCATCTTTCACAAAAATATTTAAGAGCCTTGGGGATGAAAAGTCAGATTTCATTCATATATTAGCGCTGATAGATTCAAACAATGTAATGATGTAACATTGCACCAATTCTCTCGCTGAATTTGAATTTTCTACAGCTGCTTAACTAGTCCAACTGCCAGACCTGAATTTGTGTATCATCTAGTGAAAACTGAATACACCATTACACCATTCGCCAAGCCCTCTATGAGCAAATGGCGTAATGGTGTGGAAAAGAATTGTAGCCGGTAGTGTACAACTTGAGCAATGGCCCAGTTTCTTTTCAAATGATCTGTAATTGATATTTCAAAACTTTATAGCCTTTAGTCTTGAATCCCAAATTTTGAACACTACATTCTACAATTTTATATTCAGTCTATCTCTATAGTTGGATCGAATGAGAACTGATAACGATTTGGTGTGCAAATAAAAACACACAGGGTACAAATCATTCTGTTTGGGAACATTATGGGAGGAAAGATTGCACCAATGTTTGGATAATGAGACAAGATCAATTTATTGCCATGTGCCTGGTAGAATCAGGGTAAAGTCACATTGCATTCCAACTTTTTTTATTTCATTGTGAATAATTTTGAAGTTTTGGTCAATCACATGCTACCCAGGTGTCATCATAAGTCAGACTGATACACTGTAAATTGGGTTGCTGTTCATCAATATACATGTATAGTGAACCATTCACTAAGTTAAACACTTCTAATTTTCTATTTAAACAATTTTTAAGTTTTATTTTGGAGGGATATCCTCCATTAAAAAAAGGAGAAATTTATAAGGTTCGAACAGGTTTTATTGTGTGAAGTCAATATTCAGTAATATGCACATTGCAGGTTCATAATTTTCATATCAACGATCAACTGGATAATCAGAATCTACCATGTGTCTCTGTACTCTGTAGTACTGTACTGTATGTATACTACACTGTACAGTATGTGTATAGGACTGCATACAAAACAACCAGCTGCTAATCATTATTTGTCCCATGGTATCACATTCAGTTGAGATTTACAAGATAAACTTTGATCTGGTAGCACTCTGCATTATAAAGTTACATCATCCAATGACTCCCTTTTCTTCCCTTTAAAGGTAAACTAGAGTATTGATTGATGACGGAAAATCTTTCGCCAAAGTTCTCATTTCATTGCCATGGTTTATGAAAGCAGATTGCATAAAGCATTATAATGTGAGAATAATTCACTTCAAATATAATAAACTTTATAGATTGCCAGTTTACACCTGTGGTGATTTTTCCATTGTTGGCTTTGCATTGCAATATTCACAATAAACATTGTCCCACATACATGTATACATTTCTGTGTTCTTTAAAAAAAGTGTTCTTTTGTTTTCAACTAATGTAATCTTTTATGTATCTAAAAAAAAAAAAACAAATTTGTTCATACATGTACAGTGTACATGATGTGAAAAGTTGATTGTGTTGTTCTGAAACTTTACTCAATCTTATCTTTGACCCAAATATACAGACAGTATACATACTACAGTATGTGCAGTTTGAACCTCTCAAGCCACATTCAGATAGAAAAAGGTGTAGCTGTGGCGGCTCTGAGCGGTCTTGAAACCCTCCGATGACCCCCTTCAGATAGCACAGAATTCGCGTAGCAGCTACGCCTTTACGCCGTCTTAAACCATTCACACAGCAACCAAAAAGGTGGAGTCACTACTCGCCTTGCGAGACCGGAACAGGAAGTGTATATTTATACGCGCGATTTTCTTTTGTTTTTCGGCGC
>JZLH01S0065853.1:18540-39077 GCA_001188425.1 Eucidaris tribuloides | reverse complement strand
TATTGTTTATATTTCATAAACTCTATTATGTACATGTATTTATCCCAAATTTTGAACAGTGCTGTACTTTTATGTACATGTACCTATGTTCAGTGGGATCCAATGTGAGTCAAAATGGTTTGGTGTGCAAATAAAAAACACAGCCTTTATTACAGACACAAGTTTAATTAAAACATTGTGGAGCTTTAATTGTAAAAAAATTGTCAAACTTTGATATCTGAGCTACAATACATACTGCAATATTAAAGTTTGGAAAGTTATTCTGGCACTGGCAAGATATGCATGAATAAAAATCACCCATATAAGTACTACTGCAGTGGAGTATAAAATGACCTGGACCTACACACAATAGTTTATGGGAGGAAATGGGAAAAGGTGAATCTGGTCATGATGAGTACTCATACATATAAGTTGTTACTTTTTGAAAGCACTAAATTATCTTTTTGAAGTACAACTTTTTTCAGGGCTTCATTTTTAGACCTTATCAAAGACACTTACATGTAGAGCATGGTTAAAGGTAGGGCATCTCTTTTGCATGCTTAAAAATTAACATTGTGTAAATACAATGGCATTTAGAAGAAAATGCCATCTGAGAACCTTTAGCAAAATATAGGAGCTAGAAACTCATGTTTAGTGGAATTATAGTGACCGTTACACTCTGATTTTATTTTTTTCTCGCGAGGAAAAAATCCTACCTTAGAACGTACACTAAATGGCTATTGTCTTTCTTTCACATTTTTTTTAATTCTAGGTAATTACTGACCCCCAGATTTCAAAGACATGCCCTTCATCAACAGCCTAAGGGCATGGGTTATCTTTTCCTGGTCTGCGTATGTTTGCAAATGAGATCCACTGCCTTTAAAGATTGATTCCACGATTTGCAAGTCCATCACTTCCCTTCATTATCAATACCAAACGGTAGTTTAGTACTAACAAATGGTGTGTTGAAAGTTTGAGATCCATACATCATGAATTTGTTGTTTTATGAGAAAAACTAATAATGATATGCTTCAAGAATATTGTTCTTTCCGCGAGTTTAAATTTTGGTCAAATTGGGGATCAACGGTAATGTGTACGTCCGCATGACCAGCGAAGCACTCTGATTGGTTAAACAGCTTAACTCCACGTGACCTTCAGCTAATAGCTGATCAGACAATTTTGGAACTAATGGAACAGCCTGTTGAGGTTAACGTCACTGTGTAAATTTTGAAGTTTAAATGTCCAGATTTTCACCAAAACTATGTTTTCTAGTCTACCCAAAGGTTCTATGACAATATACTAATCTTCACATTGTGAACAATTTGAGCTGCATGACTTGATTCATTTTGCTGTTTTTGGGCGTGCAAATCCCGTACCCTGTCTTTAAAGGTTAGTGACATGATTGGGAACACTTGAAAATGCCTCAAGAACCAAATGTGTTGAAATGTATACCAACTATACACCAGCTGGATTGGATCTCCCAGCTGAAAGGATTTGTCTCTTTCTACATGTAATTTGTTTACTTAAGGAGAATCAAGCATGAACATATTAGTATTTTAATTCTATCGGGCACGATAAAAATAGGACCCATAGAGAGCCACACAGCAGGTTTGCCTCCCATAAGGGATGTTGACATTAGTTATTTTAGAATGAGTCAACGATTGACTATGAAATTTTCACAGAAGAATCCTTGCATAGTTCACTTGATTCTACAGTGTGTCCCAGAAAAAAGGAAACCGGATTTCATGGCAAAATTATACTATCATAAATAATTTCTTCAATGAATTTGGTATGATTGTAAAGCTCTGTTCCTCATCTTTCATTTGATACATAACTTATAATTCATTGTTCACGCATTATTGAATTAAAACAATGGATATTGGTGCCACCAAAATTTCATTTGCATGCGCATATTCCATCTTTGAGTGCATTTTAATGATAGTAAATGTAATTATTTTTAAGAAACAAAAGCAAGACATAACAATTCTTAATTTCTTCTTCTATTTGACACCTCATGCGTAAAAAATTAATGATGTATGTTGGAGAACAAGTAAAATTAAAACATGCCTGTTTTAGCGTGATATGTCTTTGGGATTTCCTGAAGTACAACACTCTTGAGAAACAAGGTGTTGTCACTCTAAATGGTATTTTAAGATCACATTGGAAATCCTGTTGCCATAAATGTCCCCTGAGTCGTGGTGTCCCACACCCATCCTGCTTTGCAACAATCATTTTCCGATTACATCCTTTTTTACCTCTAGGTTCAAACTTTTTCACAGAACATAACTGAGTCAGAATTTCCGACTTTAGACAATTATGATTTCATGTGTGATAATCAAAGACTCATGCATTTTAAAGGCACTGTTCATAATTTGCAAAATTTCATTTCATTTCATTTATTTCCATTATTAGTTTGAAAACATATATAAATATACAAAGTATAAAAACATAAAGGAGACAGCAAGAAAAGCAAAAAGCTTCATATATATAGCTGCCACCTTAAGTATCAAAATACAATATAATAGAACTTACGTATAGATGGGCATATTCATACCATACAAGATAATTTATATGATTTATTTAAAATAACAACAACTAATAAATGAATGAAATGAAATGAAATCAAATCAAATGAAATCAAATAGGGCGATTACGTGCGTGTCGTACGGGACATTTAGAGAATATTTTCAAGTCTCATGGCAAAATGCTTGAGCGATGAAGATTTGTTTTATGGTAATTATAAAGTACTAGTGGGTACCCTAGTGAAGTAATGACAACCAACAAAAATTTGTTCTTTATGGGTGAATTAGAGATGAAAATGTTGCGTGTCGTACGGGACGCAGAGAAAGTCAAATTTTCGAAAATTGAAGTTTATGTCCAAAACTCTGTGAGTTGCATGAATAAAAATGACTGAATCTCTACTAAATCAATGAGACAAATACTGAAGACTACTTTTATACAGCTATAATTTTGAAAAATGTCTTGAACACAAAAATGCGTAAGGCAAATATCTTCAAGAACGAACGTGTCGTACGGGACATCTCTGAAACAATTCCATAATTACCTAGCGTACATCAATAAAAACACTGCATTTCTCTTAATTTGGAAATATTTTATTACAAAGTGATTAAACTGACACTTTAAAATGTATACACATCATAAGAATTGCAAAAATCTTTGGAAATATTAAGTATGTTGTACAGGACAAAATGTATCGTACGGGACATAGGAAATGGTGCGCTTCCCATGTCCCGTACGACACATTTTGTCCTGTACAACACACTTAATAGTTTAGACAAATATTTTTGCAAGTATACAACCTAATGTGTTCTGAGCAGTACATAAATGTTTGAATACATCTTCTAGACCCCCCTATTCCTTTTCCCTTCCTCTCCCACTTTGAATTTGTAAACCTAGGCCAGTAGGCCTATACTTGAAGAAAGCTTGGAACAGGTGCTATAACAGATTACAAATGAAAAAACATGGTGTAAGGGTGTAACTTTGTATTCAGATGAAAGGATGAATAGGTTCAAATAATTTTAAATCATTAAACTTTTGTAAAAATACACTCTGTTGCAAGGGACATGTCCCGTACGACACAGTAAAATGTCCCGTACGACACAAAATGTGTCGTACGGGACAAAGTTGATGATGTTATTAATAGAAGATACATGAAGTAAATCCTTTATGGTATCATATGACTACTTACATTACCAATTTAGAGAATTCTGTACTATAAGCTTGTAGCCCCTGAAACTGAAGCACAATCAAAACTTTTTAAAGTTTATGTGTCGTATGGGACACTTATGGGTAGGGCTTGCCAAAATAATGACACTTAAGTCTAAGTAGGAATGAGAATATTTTTGTAAACGTAGTCAGCTATCAAGGGGACATCCCAACTACTTGACTCACAGTATCTAAAAGATTGTTCAGTAGTTCTGAGATCTAGTGTATACACATTTTCATACATACTGTAAAACTTGTGAAATTTCAATAAAATATCAAATTTTCACAATTTCACCCCAAAAATAGACCTTTGAGACAATCTTGCACCCAAAACTGACCTGTTCCAGATGGTTTAGGTACATGTGTTAACCAAAAATGTTATCACACTAGTTGTCAGCCAGAATCAATTTTAAATTTTAGCATTTTTTCAAGTTTTAGCACGGAATCGCCCAATAACATGACATAAAATTAAATAAATTTAATATAAGGAAAATGGATGCTTTGGATGTGATAAGGTCCCACACATCCTCATCCAGTGGAATGCTGAGGTAACTCCATTCTCAGGAAATTTCATGCTTTTATACCAACTACCGCCTCCCCTGAAAAAAAAAAAAAATCTACTGTAGGAAGAAACATTATGTTGTCAAGATGACTCAAGAAATGTAATGTAAATAGACAAAAGACTTGAACAAAGTACCTTACACAGTATCTTGTATTACATGTAAATTATCGCATGTTAGTATTTGTTAAGATACCTGTAGTTTATTATTAGGTCAGAATGAAAATTAAAGGGAGTGTATTGATCGCTGATGTCCATTGTGAATTTGTGATGATACCATACCATACTGTACTTTGAGAAAAATTGGTGAAAAATATGTTTGATCGACCAAAAGTATTGCAATTTTTAATAATTCAAATAAGCATGGACATCTCTGTACAGCAGCAGCAACAACAACAACAAAATAGATATGATGTGACAGCACACACGTAAGTACACCTTTAACTGAATTGTGGTTCAGATAAATCTTAATTAAAAACCTCCAGGGAAAACAGACTTGCACATGAATACATGAACAAACTGTTTCAGGAAATTAGACGACCTGGGTTTATTTTTCGTGATTTATTTTTCTTTCAGTATCTTGTTGAGGCGATGCTAGATGTACGCACTATTTGTAGTGACATTAGTTTCCTCCTCTCTATCAATGAGATTCTCTTGATTAATTTATCTAACCCTAGATTTGATATATTGCATCAAATTGCTGAATAATCACTCATTACCCAGATTTGTTCAGGCTACAGCAATGTCAACAAGCCACCACATTTCGAGTGTATGTTTCCTGTTGCGCTTGCCAATAAGGACACTTATAATGTCACCCTGGATAGAAGCACATGTTTGAACAACTTTGTCGGGGGGGGGGGGGTCTTCTTGACGTAATGAGATTATTGCAACCAAAAATGACAAGTTATATAATGAGATTATGGCAAACTATGAAATTATCAAATTCAAAATTGTTTGAGGTATTTGAGCTGACTATACCCCTTTTATACTGACAGCCGAAGTGGAGTTACTCCAGAGTCCAGAAGGAGTTACTCACTTTGGAGGGCAATATGAAAATTCTGAGATTTTTTTCGATCTGGATTCAAAGCGGAGTACTCAACCCACTTCGCTTTGAGAAGAGGGTTACAGGTGGAGTAACTCCGCACCGGAAGTGCAGTTCGGCTTAACCAGGTAATCTCGTGCGTGTTTACATTTCCTGTCCCAACGTCACAAGCGAGTTTAGTCGTGGGGAGTTTAATTCCAGGGTTTGATTTTGTTTTGTAGCGTGTTTGAATCGTTTGGTTCTAAATTTTTTTGATGTATGTTGTTCTGATTTTCAACGAAAGTATCCGAAATCAATACCCTAACCATAGAACTTATTTAACTCCAACACCAAGTTTGTGAACTGATGGTATTTGAGTCAATCCCCGTATTTTCAATCGTGTTTTTGTACTCAGATCACACAATCGTCTGGCAAGAGATCAACTAAAGTCTGTAGGCCTACAGACCAATGTAAGGAGGGATTAATTGTGAAATTTGCCCGAAATACTTGATTTGTTAAGTAACTTCGGCCACACATAATAGCGCGAACTCGCACATAAACCATGGAAACGACTGTGGATAAACCACTGCGGTACTCTCAAGTATGAAAGGTATCATAATTTTGGTCCGCAGTATAAGCTGTATAAGCTGTATTTTGGTCCGCAGTATAAGGAGTAACTCACTCCGGAGTTACTCTGGAGTAACTCCACTTCGCCTTCAGTATGAAAGTGGTATTAAAGGTTAGTGACATGATTGGGAACACTTGAAAATGCCTCAAGAACCAAATGAGTTGAAATATACACCAACTATACACTACCAGGAGTGGATCTCCCACCTGGGAGGATTTGTCTGTAATTTGTTAAGTTAAGGAGAATCAAGCATAAACATACATGTAGGAGTATCTTAATTTTATCTGGGGATGATAAAAAATAAAGCCCTATAGAGAGCCACACGGCAGGTTTCCGTGCTACGAGTGATATTGACAATTGCTTTATTTTAGAATGAGTCAACGTTTGACTAGCAAGATTTTACAGGAGAATCCTTGCATAGTTACTTCACTTTAGAGTCGTTTCAGCACCCCAAGTTGAGGACTACCCCCAATCATGTCATTTACCTTTAAAGGTAAATGACATGATTGGTGGGTGGTCCCAACTTGGGAAAACTATTCGTAGAATTCAAGTATTCTAGACATCGAGTAGTTTCAGACCCAAGTTGAGGACTACCCCCCAATCATGTCATTTACCTTTAAAGGTAATTGACATGATTGGGGGCGTCCTCAACTTGCGGCGAAAACTATCTAGAATCAAGTAAACTATGCAGGGCATTCTACTCGTGAAATTTTTGCTTGGTCAAAGTTGACTCATTTTTAAAATAATGGCTCCATCAGTAAGGCTGTAAACAGACGAAATTGTAGTGTAGCCTTCTGATGGGGTATTGATCTTATCATGCCCTGATAAAATTAAACTGCTGCCTGTTCATTGCTTGATTCTCTAAAGTAAACAACTCAAAACAAATCCTTCCAGCCAGGAGATCCACTCCAGCTGGTGTTACATTTGGTTTATCTTTCAAACACAGTTTGGTTCTAAAGGCATTTTTTCATTTGAATCATTTCTCCCAATCATGTCACTGAGCTTTAAGAAACTAGGAAAATGACAGAAAATCTGAGTTAGAATTAGGTTGTTAATTCATTACTACATGTACATATAGTAGGAGACACTGTGAGCTACCATTAAATAAGTAAAAATAAATAAAATACCCATGAATATTGTTATTATGGAATAGATAAAACTTACCCTTACACTTGTAAGCTATAGTGGTGTTAAGTTAGTAAAAAAAAACTGTTGGTATAAGAAACTACATGTACAGTATGATGTTTGAAACATGAAAATAGTTTCCATTTTTTTCTGTATCCATGAAAAAAAGAAGAAACAAATTTAAGGAGATTATAGAAGTGGTCTGAAATAAGTTCAAATGTTGGTGTTGGATTGTTTAGCCAAATTCCATGTTTGTGTCTAGTGGGTGTTATTAGGCCTAAAAAAAAAAATTGTTATGTTGCCCTCCAGCGACCGACCGTAAAATCTGAAAAATCAGGGTCGCGATTTTTTAAAAAAATTTTTTAAGCAGACCCAAAATATACAAAATCAACCATTTTCGGGAGAAAATGTCAGATTTGAGTGAAGAATTTACCAAAATTACTATTCACTTACTTAAAACAGCACTTTTATATGCATTTTGCCCATTTAAAAGACCCATTAAAAGTATCGGGGAACTCTACTCTTGCACAGTTTCATTCTACATATACTTTCACAATACACTACGTACATTTGTATTGGTTACATCCGGGTTTTGCTGTGGTAAAAAAAAATAGTAAATAAAAAAAAAAAATCGACCGACCGACCCAATTTTTAAAATTTCCCACTGGAGGGCAACATAACAATTTTTTTTAGGCCTTATTGGGGGATAGAGGTGGGGAGAGGAGGGAGAGGAGGAGTGGAGGGGAGACACTGATAATACTGATGATATTAGTAAACCTGTTTTCTGCAAGATTGCATACAGTACACATTTCACCAGTAGTTCATGGTACATGCATTTAATTCATTTCTATTTTTTTTTTTCAGTTATTTTGTGAAGATCAAGCTTCTTATCAGGACTGGAACATCACCCCTTTCATAGTTACATACATTATCTATTAAATTTGCCCTATTATGTGACTGTAGATGTACATTATGTGTATGTGCTTGCCTGTGTCTAACTAGCTGCAAATTAAAATGAATTTTTTAAAAGTAGATTTTAGAGCATTGTTTGTGTTGCAGTGAACATTTATATTTTATGTGCAATTTGATAGGAAGATTTGTGAATTGAATGCGTAAACAACTTGGTAAAATGCACGCCACCCCCTCAAGAAAAATAAAGGAGGTTAAAACAAATAATAAGACTGAAAATTAATTGTGAGTGGGCCAAGGAAAGAATTAAATTGCAGGACTGATAGCGTTAAATATATCACACCCACTCATGAAAATCACACTGGCATTCTATTAGCAAAGTAATAAATTTATTATTTACGAGCATTGACTCTTGCCTGTGAAATTTATACTTTCACAGTATTGTGAGTGACCAAAATCATTTAAACAGCACCATCTATAGTTCAACTGTTGAGAAGTTCTACTCTAGTTCACTCAGTTTTTTCGCGTGTTGGAAACAATTGGATGTAACAACTGCTTTGACTATAAAAATGATCAAAGTTCAGTACAGGTCTACGTGTATAATTTGCCTGGGTTGTCTGATAAATCTGACAGTTTTTGTATCTTTTACTGACTGTGGTGTATACTACAGTCAATTTCTCTCAAAGACTAATCCCTGGGGACACCACAAATCATTTTGACTTAACTCTTTACATGCTAAATTTATTTTGAGGGATAATAATGAAAATTGTTTTTTTAGATTTCTTTGAACCTTGCTTTTCTTTATTGTGCGTTTGCGAACATTGGTTATTTTTCCACATGTTACTTAAAACCTATATGTAAGTATAGTTTTGGTCGATCAGACAAAATGTTTGTCAATCCTTCACAAAGTATTCTATTGTCAACCCAGACATAAAAAACAACATCAAACCTACTGAAAATTGTTTGTAGCGACAAATTATGATGTTTAATTTAAAGGAGAACATCTATGTACCTATGGGAAATCTCGGGGTCGCCCCCCCCTCCCAAGATTTTACAGTTTGATTAATTTCTCAAAATTGAGAGGGTTTCAGAGCGAGCAATCTTCAGGGCATTGATAGATCATATACATGTAGGTGTATCTAAAAAATATAATTGCAAAGAATTTCATCGTTTACCTTCTACCAAAGCTACAGGTATACCTTGGCTTTAAGCTCACCAGCTATGCTTTAGTATCTTGTGTGCAAAGGTGAAGGAGAAAAATACTTATTACAATTGTTCAATTGAATTGTATGATTGTGCATAGATGCAAAATTCGCGCACAAATGGTTAAAGCCAAAATTGGAGTTTGACAGACAGACGCACACACACACACCCACACCACACACACACATATATGCATGCATACAAACACACACACACACATACGTGTAATCACCTTCGACCGAGGATGTACAATTTTTAATGTGAGTGTATCTGTGTGTGAGTGTGTGAGTGTGTGTTTGTAACGGTAATACTGAGGACACGCACGGCAAAACTGAGGACACAAAGGCAATTTTTACCTATTAAATGAGGACGAAACTTCTGACAACTACATTACAGTACACAACCTCCAAATGCGGACGTTCTGTTTATACCCCCAGACCTTGCTTGCTGGTTGTAACGCCGCATAAGCACCTCAATCACAACAAGATACTAAAAATGTGGACCGTCCCCCCTGGAAGGTACGCCTGCGGTTGTACAGTAAAATTAATCCAAAACGTCCACGGTTGGAGGCGATTACAAACTCACACACACACGTGCACGCACACGCACATGCACACGCACACGCACATGCACACACACACACACACACACACACACACACACACACACACACACACACACACACACACACACACACACACACACACACACACACACACACACACACACACACACACACACACACACACACACACACACACACACACACACACACANACCTACACACACACACACACACACACACACACACACACACATACGTGTACTAGGCCACTACGCTGGCCCAAAAAGTATTTGGACAGACTTCTTAACCCGTTGGAGACGATTTGATTTCATATTAACATGCATTTTCCATAGACCCCAACATGAATTAACTCGTACTTAGTCTCCAACGAGTAAAAAGCATTGATTTGAATTTAAAAAAAAAAAATATTTGTCAGAAATTATGCAAATCATTGTATGTGTATATGTTTGCTCATCAAAACTTGCAACCATTGCATTGGAATTAATGTCACTAAAAGGGGGGCTTTATAATTGTCTCACATTAGCTTCAATCTTCCTGTTTATTGTCAGATGAGGTTTCCTAATTGACAATTATTCTATTTTCGTCATTGTTTTGATCGTTTTAATATGCCATTAACATGACAGAAAGTAGGCAACACTCTCATTTTATGCCACGAGCTGTCAAAACATAGATGATGGTTACCATGGGAACCACAATGGATCTTTTTGTTTCTTGAGCTTTTAGCAACATAATATTTTGTTTTCTTTCCTCGGCTCTAAACCACTATCCATTTTCCAACCTTTCCCCGACTGCCATCTTTGATACGGTCCAAGTTCACCCCTTGCCTCTTGAGATTTTGAAATTCTGAAGTACTCATATGTAGAACCAGGATAAGATTAAAGCCACTGGCTAACATTTACCACAGTTAAAAAAATGTGAGCTACATAATCCTCCACGCTCCAAGTGTCTTTGATAAGGTCTAAAATTAAAGCCCTGAAAAAATTATATTTCAAAATGATTATTTAATGCTTTAAAAAAGTGAAAATCGTAAGTTGACCGGATTCACGTGCCTATTTCCTCCCATAGACTACTGTGTATTAGATCTAGGCTATTTTTTACTCGCCCGAGTATCAATTGTTTGTTCATTCATATCTTGCCATTGGCAGCATAACTTTCAAATTTTTTGTATTCTAGGGTGTTTATTTGTCCATTTGAACACTACTATGTAGCTCTGATATCAAAGTTTGACAATTTTTTTAAATCGAAGCTCCACAATGTTAGCCTATTACTTTAAAACCAAATGTCACCAACAAATATCAGAAAATAATCTAGAAAATCAGAATTTCCATGCCTGTGAGCGTGGTCTACACCCAAAATTCAAATGTAGTTTCAAACATTTTTAAGGAATCAATTATTTTGACAACATCATACCATGTAGATGTACCCGTGTCAGAGAGTGAAGAACAAGAAACCAAATGTTGAATTGCCGGTGCCATACCAATGTGCTAATCATCCAGTGGCACAATGCAATGGGCTAAAATAGACAGGACACATACCACCTAGGTCCTCCTAACATGATCACAATATTCCTGACACAGATCTTGACTCGTTTGCTCTCTCTCTCTCTCTCTCTCTCTCTCTCCTCGTCCATCTCTTGGAGTTATACTGTCCTACCTTAAACTTGCTTGTCAATATATCTCCGATTATTGTGCCTATTTTTGGATACCGTGCTCGGATGCCTGTGAAATCGACATGAATTCGGGAGAAAAATCTCTATCAACTGTTATCTGATTTTTTTTTTTTCCGTCTACTTACACGATGATGGGGCACCTCTTTCGATATCCATAGGTAAGATGCATGGCAAGTGTGCGGTTTTTATTTCGGGGGACATTCGGGGGTAGCGTGTGTCGTTGGTCTTATCCGCATTCATCTGTCCGTTATGAAAGGCCCAACTTGCGGGGCATGTATGCGTGATGGTTGCTAGGTGGAGGCCCATCTTACAGCTGGATGTATCATCCGGTTTTGAGTTTCGATGAAACCGGTTTTGATTTGTTTGTTGTGCTTGTGAGCTAGATTGCTACGGTATATGTAGAGGCTTACATGTAATCAGTGTAGGAAATACCCCAGGGCGACGGGTGATTTAGCCCTTGGCAAAGCCCAAATCGGTCCGTAAAATCTCCAAAACCAAATTCTTTGGGGCGACTATTTCCTTCTAAATCGCCCTCAGATTTGCTATGAAAAATTTCACTATGGCATTGAAAAAAATGAATTAAATGGTTGCTTTTATGGATGAAGTACCGGCTAAAACATCAACAATCTTTCATTGGATTCTTCAAATTCTGATGTGCAATGAAAAAGTAGCCCCAGTGGTAAAAAAATAGCCCCCAAATATTAAAAAATAGCCCCAAGGCTATAATAAAAATCGCCCTTAAAAAATAAAAATTAATTCCAACCCTGGGCTTAATGATTTAAAGGAGCAGAGCAGTCTCATTTGAATAAAGAAATATTTGTTCTTACTGGGGATTTATGAATATTACAGAGCTCATAGGAAACAAGTGTTTCTTCGATACTTGAATTCAGTTATCTATAGCATTTCATTTTCATTTGGGTCATGTGCTTTTGAGCTGAATTACTACTGTACATCTAGAGGTTTAATGATTAAAGGGGCAGAACAGTCCCATCTTAATTGGTTTTGAATTAACATATTTGTTCTTTACAATACAGAGCACAGAAAAAAGGGTGATTCTTGGATGCGTAAATTCAGTTATCCTTATATTTTATTTCATTTTCATTTCTTTTATGCTCTTGTGAGCTAAATTGCTACTATACAACCAGAGGTTTAATAATCAAAGGTGCAGGTGAACAGTTTCATTTCAAGTGGTTTCAAATTCAAACAAATATTTGTTTCCACTGGAGGTTTATGAATTAGCTCAGAAGAAAAATGGTGGTTCTTGGATACTTGAATTCAATAAGTCATGGTATTTGTATCACCCACGTAAATGTAACCTACATGTTGCCCTGAAAGCAGCAGGTTACAGATTCAAGTCCAATTAAGTTTTTTTTTCTGAGAAAATATTTGATCTATCTTAGAGGTGGCTACCTTCATACTACAACGAAGATTCTGGAAGAGCATGAATTCTCCGTACAGAGCTTTCACCATGTGCTCAATAAATAAAGTACAGTGAATTTTAAATGTACGATGTTTGAAAAAATCCAACAAGAAATGAGGAAGTTCAGAATTGATCATTGGAAAGGTGAATTAACAACTGAACAGTCTAAACTAAACTTCATGGTTTCCTTTCTTGTGAGAAGAAAATATGATTTCCTTGTTTCTGTCATTCCTTTTGTGTTAGGCAACATAACTGCCATTTTTATACCAAATGAAATGTCAATCTGAAAACTACAAATCAGTCACGTGTAGATATTAGAGGTGTATTTATTTGGGTTATTTTCAAAACCTGTAAACCTATCATGGAAACTGGGTGGTTTTCGATAAAACCTTAAAACAATCTTTGAAGCTTTTTATAGGAAATAAATACTACTGTTCCCTGAACAATAGTACCTACATGATAGTGAAATGCTGAAATATTATTTTTGCTTTTAACAACCATTGCTTTCTGTTCAAATACTGGATAATGATTATGAAATCTATCATCAAACTAACATCTTAGAATAAAGTAATCTTATCTATATTCAGCAAAATGACATTTACAGCTAGCTGAAACCTACATTACATTTGTACAAATTCAAAGTTTCATATTCAAACTGAAATGTATAAATTTGGTGTTGGATCTTCATAGTTGTTTTAACCTTTTTGATACAGCACTTTGTGAAATTTAAAATTAAGGGGAAAATTGAGATTGTAAAACATTCTTTAAGAACCATGTTGCAATTCCACAAATTTATGGATTTGTTGTATGTGAAAACTTAAGACTTATGGTTTTGATAGTTTTGATAAATAAATAAATGAATAAATAAATAAGTAAATAAATAAATAAATACATAAATAAATAAATAAATAAATAAATTGTAATGTCAACCTACTGATCCAAGTTACAGCACATTGTGAAATTTGTGAAATTTAAAATTAAGGGGAAAATTGAGATTGTAAAACATTCTATAAGCACCATGTTGCAATTCCACAAATTTATGGATTTGTTGTATGTGAAAACTTAAGACTTATGGTTTTGATAGTTTTGATAAATAAATAAATGAATGAATAAATAAATAAATAAATAAATAAATAAATAAATAAATAAATAAATAAATAAATAAAAAAATAAATTGTAATGTCAACCTACTGATCCAAGTTAAAAAACAATGGTCAGTTTAAAGTTGTTTTGTGATGTCTGACATGACACTGCCATGCTTTGTGAAAGATTCGTGGTAATGAAAAATTGTCTTATCGACCAAAACTGTACTAGGGTTTAATGAACAGCAGAAATAATGCTGTCCAGTGTACAGTGAATAAAGAAATGATTTTCTACAAAATATGCATTCATTTGATGCAAAAGCAGGTACTAGCCAGTGCACAAAAAAGTATTAGAGCAAAAGCAGTATAGAACAATGTACAGTATTTGAAAGATGTCATGTAGATCGTACATTGTAAAATTATGACAGCATACAATTCATTTTGAGTGATGGAACTCCAAACGCTGAGAGCACTTCATCCATTTTACGTTCGTGAAATTGGAGCGACAAGAAGATTTCTGACCTTTTGGCTTCCAGATGAAAATTAATGTACTTTATTCCCTACACAGATTGCCCGACTAGACGGGCTAGATCACGTGTTGGGAAAGGGTACTCGCTGCCAAACGAAGAGAGTGATAGAAAGAAAGAAAGGGAGAGACGTAGAGAGAGGAGAGGGTGATATTTATATTCGCCTAACGACGTGCTGCATGTGTAGATTCCGTTACATTGTTACATGCACTCATTATGTGTGGAGTAACATGATCTGGTGGATTGGAGGGCTTTAGTCATTATGGAGCTGGGAATTTAAAGGGAGTCATGTAAAATGTAGGTTGTCATGTCAGCTTGTGCAGCAGGACTGAAAGAAATACCAAGTTTCAGAATAGTGGATGCATACAGTTCCGCAGACAAGTAGGCCTATGCCATCAAATGCATGTGTGACACTGATAATCCTTCAGACTTTCTAGTTCTCTGGTTGTTGTAAGCTGTGTTGAATGAAAGGAGAAATTTCCCCATCTATTGGTGTGGATTCAATGCATCAAGAATCTTTGTTTTATAAATCCAATAATTCAAAGTTTGAGCCAAAGTGGTATGCAGGGAGTGGTGTTTTGGATGTTTTAGTTGTCAATCACCCCCCCCCCGTTTACCAAACGGGGGGGGGGGGTTGGTGTTTGAAATTTTGTATGAATAATTTTTGTCTGCAATTCTTGGGTGGGGGAGAATAAGTACACACACACACACATACACACACATCCACACAACACACACTAAAACACAAATTTCTGTAATTTGAAAAACAATGGGGAGTGGGGATGTGGGGGAAGGGGGTGCTTGTTCAACAAACTCCTGTGCCCAAGTGTGTCTCTAGTCTCCTTTCAAGTCAATATCCTGATTTAATTTACAAAGCATTTGTTGAGTCAGGTATACCCGAGTGTGAGAAAGTGTAGAGTCAACTGTGAACAGTTTACACAAGATCCCACAGCGAGCTTCCGTCTTGTCTGTGTAAAGCATCTGTGCAAACAATCTGAACATTTAAAGGATAGACAAACCTTTAGTTAGTTATTATTGTCTGTGTACCAAGATAGAGTAAAATGTTAAAACTTGTTAAATTTATGACATGTCTTCTGACCTTTTACCCCCCCAAAATTGGTAGATGAGAAAAAAATTGTAGAATTTTTTTTTTAATTTAGCCTTGTTCATTTTGGCAAATTGAGACAATTTTTTACCTAGTTTATTTTTCCGTCATCATATTTATTTTATGGCTAATAAAAAGAAAAAAATCATCTGTGAATTTCTCCCCCATATCCCTCCTTTTGTGCCGTCATCGACAGGTCTCCTGTCGAAAAGCTTGTTGAGATAACAGTATTTTGACTGAAAGACGATATGTCGACAGAGATTTTATCTTTTTGACAACAACACACAGGTATCAAAGTAATAAATCAGGACCTAACAATGTCATCACCGCAGGCAGTCACTTCTCAAAGCAAGCATTTTTTTTTCTTTCTCACGCTTGCAGAAGGTTATAGAAACTGAGACCTATTGTTCTGAGTGTAATCTACATCATAAGAATCTTGGTTCCCCCGGAAATTGACGATGTGGTCAAGCCCTTGCATGCAGTGAACCAGGTAATTCAAAGTCCAAAGTTCAAAAGTCCACAACCTGCTTTCAATAGCGATGTCAATCATCATTGGGGGCCCCCTGGTAGGCTAATTATCCCCTGTAGTATGTAGCCACAATACAGGTGTATTTAAACATGAATAGGTACGGTGGTGTAAGACTGTCTTATGAATTCAATGTCCCAATTTATCTGACCATTGTTTTGTTGACAGCTTTGTCTGTCGGCTAAATATTTGAGGTGACATGTCGAAAGAGAAATTTCTATTCGACGACGGCACTACCCTCCTCTTTTCATCAACCCCCTCCTGATCACTTTTTAGCACATCGAGTTCATCTCCAGCCCTCAGTGTCATTATGCCTCCCCCTTTTATTATCACCCCACCTATTTCAGTACCATTCCCTCAATGCATTGCACAAATTCTTTGTATAACTTTGTCTACTGATGCTAGATACCATGCTTCATGTAGCAGGGAAAACCCTTTCATCTCATGTCTTTTACCTAGCGACAGTGATTTTCCGTTTCAAAAAATGGTCTTTTCCGTTTCTAAAAACCTGTAATTTCGTTTCCACTGGATCCGTTTTGTCATAGAAAATGTACACAGCAAAAACATGAGTTTTGTTTTGCAAAGGTGAATTCCATGAATTTTGACATGAAAAGAATAAGAACCAAACGGATTTTCCGTTTGATTTACCATAGAACGGAAAATCACTGTCCCTATTTACCACCCCTCCCCCAACAATGGGTTATTAAAGACAGAATGTCTCTTTTGCATGCCCCAAAATTAATATTGTATAAATTTATAAGAAGGGAGTACTATCTTAGAACCTTACACAAAGTAAAGGAGCTAGAAACTAAGTTTTAGTGGAATTTAGTGATTGTTAGACGGTGATTTGAATTGTTGTCTCAGGTAGACAAACAATTCTAGCATAGAACATTCAACATACTGGCAATTAGTTTCTTGGATATTTTTCAAATTCTAGATAATTACTGATCTTCAGATTTCACAGACCTGTCCTTCACAGATAGTCTAAAGGCATGAATGATGTATTGCTGTGCTGGGGGACGGGTGCAAATGAGATTCCCTGCCTTTAGGATCAGTAGTATGATACTCTGAATGAGGAGCTGAAAGGAACGTTTAAAATATAGGAAGCAATTAGTTAATGTTAAAAAATATTACTGTTCTGTAACTTTAGAGTATCAATTTTTACCTTGTTATGTTACTGCTTGTCCATGTACACGATTGGTATTGAACTTTATTTGCAAAAACTTAAATTAAGATATCACAGGTGTAGCATTACTGGTTCATATTTCCACCGATGGTTGAAGCAAAATTTTGTCAATTTCCACCGCGGGTCCAGTGGCGATATATGTAAATTGCCACTCTCCGAAATGTAATCCAAATTAGCTCTGCAAAAGGAAACCCAACCAATATTTACCACTTTATGGGCATATTTGTCTGTAAATGACTGCAGACTAAAGTAGAACTGAATGAAATCTAGACTGTCATTGGTGTGTGTTTGGTGTATGCATTCCTTGTTAGCGACAATAATTTCTTATGCATCTAGGACCTGTCCAACATGAATTGCAAATGACAGCTAGAGACTTCATCTATATTTCGTTCTTTTTTTTTTTGGAGGGTCGTAGGCACGCCACCCTGGAGTAAGATTTATGTCATCCATAGAAGTGTCTGTTGAATGGCCTTGTAAATATTGACTCCCTGATGAGGTTCCAAGTTTAGATGTCTAGAGCTCCAAGGCCTGTTCTTGCACTTGTCATTCTATTTCTGTATGTTTACTGCCATCTTTTTTTCTGTTTCGGTGGATGATTGTTCTTTTTTCTGGTTCGTGGATGATCGTGTACTGAGGGGGAAGTTGATTATTTGCATTCTATAAATGCTGCAGTGTCAGTTTCAATCAGGAATTTGTAATTCATAATGGAAAAGGACAAGTAGTCATTGTAACTGTTAATTCTTTCATCTAAAGACATTTTTCAGGGTTTCTGCAGTCATGGAAAACCTGGAAAAGTCATTGTATTTTGAAATGTATTTTGCATGTCTTGAAAATTCATTAAAACAGAATATCACCAATTCATGGAAAAGTCATGGTGAATGATTTTTCTTAATTTCTTGTATGTGTTTAACTGTTGTGTTTATAGTGGTGTTCAAGGGTTGAATTTTTAATGTAATATTTTGTAGGGAATAGTTATGGATTTTTAAACTTTACCATGGAAAAGTCGTGAAATTTATTTTACTGTAAGGTACAGGAACCTGTTTTAATCTTTTGGAGGTTTAATTTAAAAAATTAAAATTCCAATTGATGTCTGAGCTGCATACATTGTTCCAGTGATTGAATGGGCAATTAAATGTCCCTAGAAAATAAAACATTAGGTGCATTCACATTACAAATCTTCGCGAAGTTTATCTGCTCAAAGACTTCGCGAAGTTTGGCTTGATCGTTCACACTGGGGTAAAACTTCGACGACAGATTACTCTCGCCGAAACTCCTCGCGAAGATCTTGGCATACGCACCTGCGCGCATCGTGAAACAAATCAAATGTATCAAAGCATTTCTGCTCCCACCAAACTCGATCAGGAATTTTGTTTGCGCGATGCTCCAATGTCCTTTATTATACTTCATTTTATTTTAATGAAAGTACCAAGCTCACACAAAATTCAATGAGTTTGGACGTACTTATGTTGCTACGTACAAAACGCACGTAGATATCCGAGCTACATGGTATACTCAAGTCATAACATATTCATATTGCGTACAGTGCGCATTAATTATGTCCCCACACCGGAAATTGCGCTGAGGCTCATGGGATATAACTTCCCGAAGTTTGTGTTCACACTCAAAATGTCGCGGAAAGTTTCTCGATGTTCGGGAAATTTCCTACAAAGTTGTGGGAAGTTTCGCGAGAAGTTTCGCGGGAAGTTTGTTATGCTACCACTGGAAGATCTATGTTTGTGTGGATAAGTATCACGCATGAATTAAACATGCAGTAGACTCCTTACATGTATGTAAACACAGCAGTTTATGAGGGAAATTGATGTGGCAACCTGATTGATACCTTACAAAATTTCCACTTTTTTAAAGCACTATATGATTGTTTTGAAGTACATGTACAATTTCTTTTCCAGGCTGTGTTTTTAAACCATGTCAGAGCATAAAGGATAATCTACATCTGATTTTTTTTAAAACTGAAAATACTGTTAAATGATGCCTTTAATAGAAACATTTTTATTTGACCTGATTGTTTTTTTTTTGGGGGGGGGAGGGCCTGGGACTAGGGTTGGAATCCCCTATCCCACCCCTTAAAGGTTAGTGACATGATTGGGAACACTTGAAAATGCCTCAAGAACCAAATAAGTTGAAATATATATCAACTATACACTAGCAGGAGTGGATCTCCCAGCTGGAAGGATTTGTCTGTAATTTGTTTACATAGGGAGAATCAAGCATGAACGTACTGGTATTTCATTTCTTTCCTTGCATGATAAAAATAAGACCCATAGAGAGCCACACAGCAGGTTTGCCTGCCACGAGGGACAATAGACATTACATGTAGTTATTCCAGAATGAGTCAATGTTTGACTACAAGATTTTCACAGGATAATCCTTGCGTAGTTTACTTGATTCTAGAGTCGTTTCAGCCCAAGTTGAGGACTACCCCAATCATGTCATTTACCTTTGATGCCCCGTACTCCTTACCCCTCCCCGTAATGCTGCCACTTTGGTTCCGTCTTTCCTACATTCAAAACTTTTAACTTAATTCCCTCACCTGTAAAAAGTTACTGTGAGACATTTTTTATTTCAAGAAAACGTCTTCATATCAGATAAATTTCATTTGCAGCATTTTCTACCCTCATATCTGTTGATTTCTTGAAAGTCTGACATTTGCTCCAGCGACAAATGCTCCAACAATTATTTCATGCACTAACCATGACCTCAACCCTAACCCTCTTCTGAACTGGAAACCCAATGGCAACCCTAACCCTAACTCTTTGTCTTCTGAGATATTGTCACCGGAGCAACTGTCGCCGGAGCAAAAATATCGGATCACTGATTTCTCATTGAAGCAGGGTAGACCATCTTACAGTAAATGTTTTCTGTTTAATGTGCTTTCAAATCACATTCCTACTACCCTGACATTTGGAGCAACTCCCTAGGCTCAACTTGACCTTTGAGGCAGGGAGGGCCGTTTAAAGGGAATGGTCAGGCTAGTTGCCCTTGGGTCAATGAAAAGTATGGACATACAGTAGTTTTTTCCAAAGACTCACGCAATACAGAATATCATTTAAGGGGGTGGAGTTGAGAAAGTTGGCTCTACTGACAACAATTTGTAGAGAGTTCTGCTCCACACCACCCCCCACCCCCCAAAAAAAATTATTGAATAATTCTGAAAGGAAAAAAAGAAACAACCCCCTAAACTTCCCAAACCCTCAAACAAACTAATAACACTCCCAAACTTTTAAATCCGTTTTGGTCGATCATGCAACTGTTTCATTAATCTTTT
>JZLH01S0065853.1:8379-18515 GCA_001188425.1 Eucidaris tribuloides | reverse complement strand
AATTCTCCGTAGCAGAGCTTTCACCATGTGCTCAATAAATAAAGTACAGTGAATTTTAAATGTACGATGTTTGAAAAAATCCAACAAGAAACGAGGAAGTTCAGAATTGATCATTGGAAAGGTGAATTAACAATTAGAGGTGTATTATTGGGTCATTTTCAAAACTGTAAACCTATCATGAAAACTGGGTGGTTTTCGATAAAAACCTTAAAACAATCTTTGAAGCTTTTTATAGGAAATAAATACTACTATTCCCTGAACAATAGTACCACATGATAGTGAAATGCTGAAATATTATTTTTGCTTTTAACAACCATTGCTTTCTGTTCAAATACTGGATAATGATTTATGAAATCTATCATCAAACTAACATCATAAAGTGTATTATGTATTCAGCAAAAATACACTGTGTATAAATGTGAAAACAAAGTTTCATATTCAAACTGAAATGTATAAATTTGGTGTTTGGATCTTCACACTTGTTTTAACCTTTTTGATACAGCACTTTGTGAAATTTAAAATTAAGGGGAAAATTGAGATTGTAAAAACTTTCTATAAGAACCATGTTGCCAATTCCACAAATTTATGGATTTGTTGTATGTGAAAACTTAAGACTTATGGTTTTGATAGTTTTGATAAATAAATGAATAAATGAATAAATAAATAAATAAATAAATAAATACATACATACATACATACATACATACATAAAATAAATAAATAAATAAATAAATAAATAAATAAATAAAAAATAAATAAATAAATAAATAAATAAATAAATAATAAATAAATAATAAATAAATTGTAATGTCAACTTACTGATGCAAAAGCACGGTACTAGCCAGTGCACAAAAAAGTATTAGAGCAAAAGCAGTATAGAACAATGTACAGTATTGAAAGATGTCATGTACACTGTAGATCGTACATTGTAAAATTATGACAGCATACAATTCATTTTGAGTGATGGAACTCCAAACGCTGAGAGCACTTCATCCATTTTACGTTCGTGAAATTGGAGCGACATGAAGATTTCTGACCTTTTGGCTTCCAGATGAAAATTAATGTACTTTATTCCCTACACAGTTGCCCGACTAGACGGGCTAGATCACGTGTTGGGAAAGGGTACTCGCTGCCAAACGAAGAGAGTGATAGAAAGAAAGAAAGGGAGAGACGTAGAGAGAGGAGAGGGGTGATATTTATTTCGCCTAACGACGTGGCTGCATGTGTAGATTCCGTTGCATTGTTACATGCACTCATTATGTGTGGGAGTAACATGATCTGGTGGATTGGAGGGCTTTAGTCATTATGGAGCTGGGAATTTAAAGGGGGTCATGTAAAATGTATGTTGTCATGTCAGCTTGTGCAGCAGGACTGAAATAAATACCAAGTTTCAGAATAGTGGACGCATCATGCATACAGTTCCACAGACAAGTAGGCTATGCCATCAAATGCATGTGTGACACTGATAATCCTTTAGACTTTCTAGTTATAGATTTTTATAAGCTGTGTTGAACGAAAGGCAGAATTTTCCCCATCTATTGGTGTGGATCAATGTATCAAGAATCTTTGTTCAGAATCCAATGATGAAAGTTTAAGCCATAGGCGTGCGCAGGGGGTGGTGTTTTGGATGTTTTAGTTGTCAACCCCCCCCCCCCCTCTTTTTGCTAAAGGGGGTGTTTGAAAATTTCTGATGAAATATTTTTTGCTGCAATTCTTGGGTGGGGAGCAAATAAAACACACACACACTAAAACACCAATTTTCTGTAATTTGAGAACAATGGGGAGTGGGGATGTGGGGGGGGGGGGGGTACTGCTCCTGACATAGACGACTGAGTTTGACGAGTGATGTTCAACAAACTCCTGTGCCCAAGTGTGTCTCTAGTCTCCTTCAAGTCAATATCCTGATGTAATTTACAAAGCATTTGTTGAGTCAGGTATACCCGAGTGTGAGAAAGTGTAGAGTCAACTGTGAACAGTTTGCACAAGATCCCACAGCGAGCTTCCGTCTTGTCTGTGTAAAGCATCTGTGCAAACAATCTGGGCATTTAAAGGATAGACTAACCTTTAGTTATTTATTATTGTCTGTGTACCAAGAAGGAATAAAATTGGAAAACTTGTTAAATTTATAACATGTCTTCTTACCTTTCACCCCCCCCCGAAAAAAAAAAAAATTGGTCGATTAAAAAAAAATTGTAGATTTTTTTTAATTTAACCTTGTTCATTTTGGCAAATTGAGACAATTTTTTACCTAGTTTATTTTTCCATCATCATATTTATCTTATGCCTAATAAAATAAAAAAAAAATCATCTGTGAATTTCTCCCCCATATCCCTCCTCTTTTCATCACCCCCTCCTCCTGATCACTTTTTAGCACATCAAGTTCATCTCCAGCCCTCAGGATTTTTATTCCTTCCCCATTTTATTATCACCCCACCTATTTCAATACTATTCCCTCAATGCATTGCACAAATTGCTTTGTATAACTTTGTCTACTGATGCTAGATACCATGCTTCATGAAGCAGGGAAAACCCTTTCATCTCATGTCTTTACCTAGAGACATTGATTTTCCGTTTCAAAAAATGGTCTTTTCCGTTTCTGAAAACCTGTAATTCCATTTCAACTGGATCCATTTTGTCATAGAAAATGTACACAGCAAAAACATGAATTCCATTTTACAAAGGTGAATTCCATGAATTTTTACATGAAAAGAATAAGAACCAAACAGATTTTCCGTTTGATTTACCAGTAAAACGGAAAATCACTGTCCCTATTTACCACCCCTCCCCCCAACACCAAATGGGTTATTAAAGACAGAATGTCTCTTTTGCATGCCCCAAAATTAATATTGTATAAATTTATAAGAAGGAAGTACTATCTTAGAACCTTACACAAAGTAAAGGAGCTAGAAACTAAGTTTTAGTGAAATTTAGTTATTGTTAGACAGTGATTTGAATTGTTGTCTCAGGTAGACAAACAATTCTAGCATAGAACATTCAACATACTGGCAATTGGTTTCTTGGATATTTTTCAAATTCTAGATAATTACTGATCTTCAGATTTCACAGACCTGTCCTTCATAGATAGTCTAAGGGCATGAATGATGTATTGCTGTGCTGGGGGACGGGTGCATATGAGATTCCCTGCCTTTAGGATCAGTAGTATGATACTCTGAATGAGGAGCTGAAAGGAACGTTTAAAATATAGGAAGCAATTAGTTAATGTAAACAAATATCACTGTTCTGTATCTTTAGAGTATCAATTTTTACCTTGTTTTGTTACTACTTGTCCATGTACACGATTGGTATGAACTTTATTTGCAAAAACTTAAATTAAGATATCACAGGTGTAGCACTACTGGTTCATATTTCCGCCGATGGTTGAAGCAAAATTTTGTCAATTTCCACCGTGGGTCCGGTGGCGATATGTGTAAATTGCCACTCTCCGAAATGTAATCCAAATTAGCTCTGCAAAAGGAAACCCAACCAATATTTACCACTTTATGGGCATATTTGTCTGTAAATGACTGCAGACTCTATATTAAAGTAGAACTGAATGAAATCTAGACTGTCATTGGTGTGTGTTTGGTGTATGCATTCCTTGTTAGCGACAATAATTTCTTATGCATCTAGGACTTGTCCAACATGAATTGCAAATGACAGCTAGAGACTTCATCTATATTTTGTTCTTTTTTTTTAGGAGGGTCGTACGCATGCCACCCTGGAGTAAGATTTATGTCATCGATAGAAGTGTCTGTTGAATGGCCTTGTAAATATTGACTCCCTGATGAGGTTCCAAGTTTAGATGTCTAGAGCTCCAAGGCCTGTTCTTGCACTTGTCATTCTATTTCTGTATGTTTACTGCCATCTTTTTTTCTGTTTCGGTGGATGATCGTTCTTTTTTCTGGTTCATGGATGATCGTGTACTGAGGGGGAAGTTGATTATTCGCATTCTATAAATGCTGCAGTGTCAGTTTCAATCAGGAATTTGTAATTCATAATGGAAAAGGACAAGTAGTCATTGTAACTGTTAATTCTTACACCTAAAGACATTTTTCAGGGTTTCTGCAGTCATGGAAAACATGGAAAAGTCATTGTATTTTAAAATGTATTTTGCATGTCTTGAAAATTCATTAAAACAGAATATCACCAATTCGTGGAAAAGTCATGGAGAATGATTTTTTTTAATTTCTTGTGTGTGTTTAACTGTTGTGTTTATAGTGGTGTTCAAAGGTTGAATTTTTAATGAAATATTTTGGAGGGAATTGTTATGGATTTTTAAAACTTTACCATGGAAAAGTCATAAAATTTATTTTCCTGTAAGGTGCAGGAACCTGTTCTAATCTTTTGGAGGTTTAATTTAAAAATTAAAATTCCAATTGATGTCTGAGCTGCATACATTGTTCCAGTGATTGAATGGGCAATTAAATGTCCCTAGAAAATAAAACATTAGGTGCATTCACATTACAAATCTTCGCGAAGTTTATCTTCTCAAAGACTTTGCGAAGTTTGGCTTGATCGTTCACACTGGGGTAAAACTTGGAGAAGATTTACTTCTCGCGAAACTTCTCGAAGATTTGGAACGCACTGCGCATGTGGAAACAATCAAAATGTACAAAGATTTTGCTCCACAGACTGATCAGGAATTTTGTTTCCGCGATGCTCCAATGTCCTTTATACTTCATTTTATTTTAATGAAAGTACCAAGCTCACACAAAAATTCAATGAGTTTGGACGTACTTATGTTGCTACGTACAAAACGCACGTAGATATCCGAGCTACATGGTATACTCAAGTCATAACATATTCGGCTCCATGTTTGTGTACAGTGCGCATTAATTATGTCCCCACACCGGAAATTGCGCTGAGGCTCATGGGATATAACTTCCCGAAGTTTGTGTTCACACTCAAAATGTCGCGGAAAGTTTCTCGATGTTCGGGAAATTTCCTACAAAGTTGTGGGAAGTTTCGCGAGAAGTTTCGCGGGAAGATTGTGTTCACATTACCAAACTTCGCGAAGTTTGCTGTGAGTGTGAAAGCACCTGTTGGAAAGTTATGCTACCACTGGAAGATCTATGTTTGTGTGGATAAGTATCACGCATAAATTAAGCATGCAGTAGACTCCTTATATGTATGTAAACACACCAGTTTATGAGGGAAATTGATATGGCAACCTGATACCTTACAAAATTTCCTCTTTTTTAAAGCACTATATGATTGTTTTGAAGTACATGTACAATTTTTTTTTCCAGGCTGTGTTTTTAAACCATGTCAGAGCATAAAGGATAATCTACATCTGATTTTTTTTAAAACTGAAAATACTGTTAAATGATGTCTTTAATAGAAACATTTGTATTTGACCTGATTTTTAATTTTTAATTTTTAATTAATTAATTAATTAATTATTATTATTATTATTATTATTATTTTTTTTTGGGGGGGGGGTTGAGGGCCTGGGACCAGGGTTGGAATCCCATATCCCACCCCGTAATGCCCCGTACTCCTTACCCCTCCCCGTAATGCTACCACTTTGGTTCCATCTTTCCTACATTCAAAACTTTTAACTTAATTCCCTCACCAGTAAAAAGTTATTGTGAGACATTTTTTATTTCAAGAAAACGTCTTCCTATCAGATAAATTTCATTTGCAGCATTTTCCACCCTCATATCTGTTGATTTCTTGAAAGTCTGACATTTGCTCCAGCGACAAATGCTCCAACAATTATTTCATGCACTAACCATGACCTCAACCCTAACCCTTTTCTAAACTGGAAACCCAATGGTAACCCTAACCCTTTTCTAAACTGGAAACCCAATGGCAACCCTAACCCTAACTCTTTGTCTTCTGAGATATTGTCACTGGAGCAACTGTCGCCGGAGCAAAAATATCGGATCACTGATTTCTCATTGAAGCAGGGTAGACCATCTTGCAGTAAATGTTTTCTGTTTAATGTGCTTTCAAATCACATTCCTACTACCCTGACATTTGGAGCAACTCCCTAGGCTCAACTTGACCTTTGAGGCAGGGAGGGCCGTTTAAAGGGAATGGTCAGGCTAGTTGCCCTTGGGTCAATGAAAAGTACGGACGTACAGTAGTTTTCTCCAAAGACTCACGCAATACAGAATATCATTTAAGGGGGTGGAGTTGAGAAAGTTGGCTCTACTGACAACAATTTGTAGAGAGTTCTGCTCCACACACCCCCCCCTCCCAAAAAAAATGAACAATTCTAAAAGGAAACAAAGAAACAACCCCCTAAACGTCCCAAACCCTCAAACAAACTAATAACACTCCCAAACTTTTAAATCCGTTTTGGTCGATCATGCAACTATTTCATTAATCCTTTACCAAAAGTATTCTAGATGTCACCCCAGACATCAGAAAACAATATCAAATCTACAATACAATTTTGAAAAAAAAATCATTCTGTGTAATTTTTTCTTGGGGGAAGGGGGTTCATTATAAGCCCTTTATAGTCATGCAAAGTATCTCAAGATTACTTATTTTACTGTGAAATTGATGGATATTTTTTTATTTAATATTTATTTATTTATTTATTTATTATTATTATTATTATTATTATTATTATTTTTTTTTTTTTGGGGGGGGGGTCTTCCACTCAATGTTAAAGTTATCTCAAGCGAATCACCTATACTGCCCCCTCTCCATGACTAAAGGGCATAACTGACACTTTGGTGTTTTGGAGATATTGAGCAAAATGAATTTTGTTGAACACGTAAAGCCCTATTCAGTGTCATTTTAACAAGCAAATTATGAAACAAAGGGACACTTCTAATTAATATTTTTTGATCTGATGTTTAACATGATGTATGAGTCGTACTACTATATAATCTCAATTTTGGAAAAAAACAATGTTCAGTTATGCCTTTTGTATCGGGGGGGGGCGGGGGCAGTGTTGCTGTCAAAGGGGTATCTTTAATGAGTCTATGTACAGAACATCTAAGATAAACAGAACAGTAGATTGAGTCTACAATTAGATGATTAAAGCCATCTCAATTGGCCCGTTGGAGACGATTTGATTTCACTAACACACATTTTCCATAGACCCCAACACGAGTTATCCCGTAGGCTACTAGTCTCCAAAGGGTTAAAGATGAACATTTCAGTTGGCTTGGCAGATGGGATATAAAGTTTCATCAACATAAGAAGATAACATCAGAATGTTTTTGGTGTTGGCAAGATTGTTTTTAGCTTTGGGTTGAATAAGGATGAGAATGCCATGTACACTAGTCACCAGTATTGTACAGTAAGCTGATAATGCAGTGATTATTTCGTAAAGTACAGTACAGAAGGTGAAATTTAAAGACTGTTAAATTTGTCGTAAAAGTTAAAAGTAATGCCAGTGTCCTTCTGCCATGACAGCTATGAACTTTTGTCATTTTCATTCAATTGGTAAAAGCAATAGTCCATAATACTTAAATCAAATCACACTCAAATTTGTTGTCCTTGTGTGAAAAATGCACTATACCATTCTGCACCATAATGACAGTACTCCAAGCACTCAAATTATATGGAGACTGAACTATATCAAAGAAAATTAAGGGAGCTTTGTTTTCCTGTATTTGTTGAAAATTTACTGCTGTAATCACATGATGGGAATATTCACATAAAGTGAAAAAAATTATGTACAGTGTAGGTACCATTCAAACCCATCAAATTATGGACATGTGCAGTGTGTATATATTTGGATTAACTGATTAATTAATATTTTTTTTTCATTTTCCAGGCATTCACACGTACTTGTAGATCCCATATATCTGAATCCTGTTTCCATCATTTTTTTTACAAAAAAATCAGTTACACTTTAGTCCTTTTGCTATAAATCGAGAGTTTCACATCTTCTTCGGATCAATTTCATCTACACATGCATACATGTATAAGTACATTTCAGATGATTGAAGTTCAGGATTCACAGGCTACCTGATTCATATGATTTTTGGGGTGGAACTTATTCATTGTTCACAATATTTATAGGGTTGAATGATGATGGGAATGATGATTATGATGATGATGGTGGTGATGGTGATGATGATGGTGATGGTGATGATAATAATGATGATGGTGATGGTGATGATAATGATGGTGATGGTGATGGTGATGATAATGGTGATGATGGTGATGGTGATGGTGATGATGGTGAAGATGATGGTGATGATGAAGGTGATGATGGTGAAGATGATGGTGATGATGAAGGTGATGATGGTGAAGATGATGGTGATGATGAAGGTGATGATGGTGATGATGGTTATGGTGATGGTGGTGGTGGTGGTGGTGATGATGATGGTGATAGTGATGGTGATATGTGTGTGTTTGTGTTTCTGTGTATATTGCCATTCTATAACAGGGATGTGGGGGGGGGGTAGTAAAGTCTGCATGCATTGCGAATGCATTTAGATTGATGTTTTAAATCCATTTTGTAACGAATATGGACTCACACTCTCTGCTCTATTTTACTAGTTTTAAATGATTCTAGTGTACATGTATGGACTAGTACATTTTCCAACCAGTTTTGTTCCAGATGCATTTTATTTTTATTTCTCCCTGTCATGTCACTGCCCTTTAAAATATTTAACAGGATTAACCCGTTGCCTCCGAGATTCTGAAAATCCCATAGAGTTAACACATGGCACATCCGGTTCCCGTAGCCAACGGGTTAACTGAAAAGATTGCACTCTTTACAGCTCCTACATGTAGCAACTGCCTCACATTCTCTCCTGCTTTAGGGAGAAGTGTGAAAGACGAGGTCATATATTCAACAAGTGCAGATTGGGGCCAAGAAAATAACTGAAATCAATAGCACCATCTAATATTGACCAGCGTATCGCACATGAATGTGGGTTCCATGTAGATTTTTAAGTTATTCAAGTACTGCATATGAGTGTGTGCCTCTAACTATTTGCATTTTGGTTTGTGTGATGCATTTAAAGGCATCATGTACTGTGTACAGTAACAATGTGTCCAGTTTAAAATAATGTGAGCTGCATGATCCTCCATGTTACTTGTATCTCTGATGAGGTACTAAAATGAATAGGAAAAAGAAAATGATGAAGACATTAAGTGCTTTCAAAAAATGAAACTCAATGAGGAACCACTATAGTTTCCCCATAAACTGCTGTGTTATAGAATTTTGTCCACAGGGCTTTAATATTTGTCTGTAAATGTTATGCTAGTAATAACATAACTATCTAACATTTTGTGTTCTAGGGTGTTCACTTGTCCTTTCAAACACTATCATATAGGTCAGATACCAAAGTTTGTCAATTTTTCAAATGGGTTTTTCCACAATATTAAACAGTGTCTTTAAATTAACAGATGTATGTGCCCCTTGGATTCTATCTATTTTTTTTCTATTTTTGAATGTTTTATGTATGATCGAATATGTTTTTTTTGCTGAGGCCTATGAGTGCTCTGTGTAAACCCTTCCCTGAATCAGGAAAAACAACATAATGCAGGGAAACCAAGAAAGAGGGCCTCATATATTATTATCATGGCTCATGTGCTTGTAAGATAATTCCTTGAGTGCATCATCTGTCTCATGTTTTTTCTGTTCTCCCAAATCTTGCAACTTCTGTAAGTTCAATTTTTTTATGTGTTTGTGTTTTCCTGTTTTTTGTGAACTTCTGTAATAAACCACATTCCATTGTGGAAATTCCCATGAAAAAAGGGACACAGGCCAGTTTTCTGTCCCTGGTTAGGTTCAATAAACTTCATGTATAAACCACATTTGAATTTGAACATTTGGTGGCTTTTCAGCTTTAGCTATCATGTTTTCCTGGCTACAGTTTATATCATGCATGACAGGTTAGTTCTGCAATGTAGGTAATACAGCTTGTATATTTACTGCTACTGTAAGTGTACATGTTCATGTTTTATTCATAAAATTCAACAGAATTTTCAGATCAGAATTACCATTGGAAGACTGCATTATGGCAGATTCTAGGTTTAAGCCTTTCGAGTTGACAAGCATAAAGGAAAAAAAACCCCTTACAGCTTGAGTAAAAGGGGGCGACAAAAGGGGGATGTTTGATTTGATCCCCCCTGGATCTGCCACTCATGGAGGTAGTCTTTCTACCTGCAGAGCCACTGTTTGTATATCTAGTCATTTTCAAACAATCATTTTT
>JZLH01S0065851.1:19737-42054 GCA_001188425.1 Eucidaris tribuloides | reverse complement strand
TTTTAACTCATTTGGTTCTCGAGACATTTTCAAGTGTTTCCAATCATAACATCAAACCTATAAGGTATCCAGAAAATATCTAGGGTTAGGGTTTGGGGTTAGGCTTTAGGGTTAGGGTAGGGTTAGGATACCCTATCCCTAATCCTGACCCTAGTCTAGGTAGGTAAGTCCGTGAAAATTGTTTATAATTGGCAGTTCCAGATGTTGAGATTTGTGTACAATACATAAATGACTGTATGTGGGACTACATGGATACCTAATTTGTGAGCACCCAACTTTGAGGCCTTTGAGCTACCTCTAAATATTATTCAGTGTTCCTGAAATTTTGTCAGGATAAGTTTTTCATGCAACTGAACCATTTTAAGGGGTGAGACCATGGTTTTTCAGACTTTTGTAAAATAAGAACCACCCTAGTGTTCACACTTGGTACAAATGATCCTTGAGTAATACCACATGTGTGTTGATGAGGATGATGAGGTCAAAGATCATCTAGGGGTCAAAGGTCAAATGATATGAGGCCATGTTTAACTTCCTCTCATTTCTTTATTTCTGCATCAATTGTATTTACACTTGGTACAAATGATCCATGGGTAATACCTGATGAGGATGATGAGGTCAAAGGTCATGTAGGGGTGAAAAGGTCTAATGATGTATTTCTGCATCAAGTTTGTTCAAATTTGGAACAAACGATCAGTGAGTAATACCACATGTTTTGTTGATGAGGATAGAGAGGTCAAAGGTCATCTGGGGGTCAAAAGGTCTTATTGCATGTTTTATTGATCGCGAAATCAGGCGAGACTCGTGGTTCGCGAACCATCTTGTGTACTTTAAATGTTCCATCTTCAGACAATTGTTTTAAAAGTTGGCAGATATTTTGAGTGAATGAAAAAGCTTAACATCAAATTTGGTGATTCAAACAAATCAGCCGTACAATTTTATTTCATTTGTTAACTAGAGCAATTCGGCTGCGCGCAGCCGATGGGGTATGCCTCCTCACCCCCGTCCAATTCCAAACTTTGAATGTACGGGGCATCGTAACCTTTGACCGTTCAACTCTGAAATCTCATCTATGCCCCATAATACATACTTTACCCAAATTACATTAATATTCGATAAGCCGTTCTCAAGTTATCGTGGTAAAGATATCAAGTATGGGTCCTCATGACCTTTGACCTTTGACCCTTAAAACCCCCAAACTTATGGATCAGTTCCATTGGTACTATTATAACACTTTACTTCACAAGTTACAATCAATATCCGATAAGCCGTTCTCATGTTATTGCTGCGTAAACGTAAGACACTAAGTATGGGAGCCTTTGTGACCTTGGACCTCTTGACCTTTTTAACCCCGGAAATCTGATTGTTTCATTGGTACCTTATATACATACTTCACCCAAGGTAACGATCCAAAATCGGGACTCAGCCATTCTTTAAGTTATCATGGTAATGAGCCCATAATCATGACATATATCACTGCCTCGTGAACGCTTTGACCTTTGACCTTTCAACTCCAAAATCTATTCAGTTCATTGGCTGCCCGATCATAATACGATACTTCACGACGCAATTACATTCAAAATACCACAATGCCTTTCTAAGTTTATCGTGGTAATGAGCCGAATCAGACTTGTTTTAGGCCGCTGTACCATTGACACTTTGACGCTTTCACCCTAAATCTAATACAGTTCATTGTTGCAATCATAATACATACTTCCACACAAGTTTACATCAAAATCACAACAGGCCATTCAAAATTATCGCCGGTAAAGATCCAGTCAGACATATTTTAGGCTCCGGTGACCTTATGACCTTTGACCTTTCAACTCAAAATCTTATCAGTTCAATTGTGCGCTCATAATACATACCTCACCCAAGTTACATCAAAATCCAACTTTCATTCAAAGTTAATAGGGTAACGAGACCCACGTCAGGATCAATATTTTAGGCCAGGTGAGAACCTTTGACCTTCAACCGCCCAGGGAATTCTATCAGTTTCATTGTTGTCTTCATATATTACATACGTTCACTCCAATGTACATCAAAATCGACACGGGCCGTTCAGCATAGTATCGCGTCGGTAACGATCCCCAAGTAGACATATTTTAGTGGCCCCGGGCTACTTTGGACCTTTTGACCTTCAACTCGCAAAATCTTACGCAGTTACAATCTGTTGCATCATAATACATTACTTCACCCAAGTTTACATCAAAATCAATTTCCATTCAAAACGTTTATCGCTGTTAACGAGCCCACGCCTCAGACAATTGTTAGCGCCCGGTGACCTTTGACCTTTGACCTTTCAACCCCAAATCTAATCACGTTCATTGCTTTGCTTCATAATACATTTACTTCACCCAAGTTACATCAAAATTCCAACCGGCCGTTCACAAGTTATCGCTGGTAAACGAGCCCAAATCAGAATATTTTAGGCCGTGTGACCTTTGATCCTTTGACCTTTTCAGCTCCCAAAATCTAATCAGTTCATTGTTGCCCCCATAGTACATACTTGATCCCCAGTTACATTGAAAATCCGGATCAGCGGTTCTTAAGCTTATCGCCCGGCCTCAGGGGTAAACGAGATCCGGTAACGGCACGAGACGGACTACGGCCCGGACGGACGGGCGACGGACGGACGCCACGGACTGGACAACCGAAACATAATGCTCCGCGCAACTTTCGTTGCGGAGGATAAAACAATTGACATAGATGTAGGGGTTGGGATGATAAACATTGTTCCAGTAGAAGAGCTACTTGAAAAAATATTGATGTGGTCACCTTTTAACAATCACATTTGTCCTGAAGCAAAACATCTCTTAATGTTTGTTTAATTTAGCTCCTCTGCTGTGGGTAAGATCAAAGTATACTGGGTAAGGTAGATAACAGTTACTTGATTATGATATTAAATTTTGTTCACAGAATGTACAACCAGACCCATCAAAGTCCTGTGGACCCTACATGCCCAATAAGACCCAAACAGCTGCGAAATACAAAAATAAATATGGAGTACGCTATAATCCTTACATCAGCAAGACGAATCATGACACAATAGGTATGATTGCAATCGATAGTCAAGGTCGCATAGCAGGCGGAACGTCTACCAACGGGGCAAACCACAAGGTACCAGGGTAAGTTTTATTTTGAATGGAAGAAGAAAAATTGAAGGAATTGATCATTGGTGAACTGATTAATTTTAGAGTTCAAAGGTCACGAGGGCTCGTACATGTCCAATTTGGGACTGTTCTTGCTATAATCTAACACTTTGGTTGCTGGGCAAAAATCCAGTTGTATTATCCAAAAACTGAAGTGTTTTCTAAGTGTATCCATAACATTCCGAAAAAAAAAATCACATGTTACCAATACAGGTCTCTATTGCACATTTAGTTGGTTCATTGTTTCTTGATTTTGAGACACAAGTTAATATTGTGGAGCTTCAGTTTGATATCAATTTTGATATCTGAGCTACATAGTAGTGATTAAATGGACAAATAAACACCAGAGAATGAACAAGTTTAGAAAGTTATGCTGCCACTGGCAAGATATGAATGAGTAAACATTGCCTTTGGAATTACCTCTGCTGTGGAGTATAAAATAGCCTAGATCTTCACACTGTCGTCTATGGGAGGAAACGTGCAAGGTGAATCGAGCCAACTGGAGTACTCATAGATTTTCGCTTTTTTAAAGCACTAAATAATCATTTTGAAATACAATTTTTTCAGGGTTTCATTTAAGAGCTTATCAAAGACACTTAGAGGATGGAGAATTATGTAGCTCACATTTTTTTAATACTGTGGTCATTGTAAACATGTGTCTTCAAGAAAAATATTTGTGGTCAAATAAGTGATGCTTAAATTTGAAATTAAGACATATGAAAACGTTTGTCTCAGTGAGCCGGTGCACCATCGGTACCCCGTTGAGGTTATACATGGGAAAGCCAGTGTGCTGTCAGCACACAAAGTGTTAAGAGTGGCTGATCAGATTTTAATGGTATTGTGAGGCAGCAGTAAACTAATTAGATATAGAGCTGAAAGACTAAAAGTCACAAGGCCCATACATATCTGATTTGGGCCTGTTACTGCTATAACTTGACAGCTAATGGGATTTTAATTCAACTTGGGTCAAGTATGTTTTATGACACAACATTGAACTGATAACATTTTAGAGTTGCAAGGTCAAAGGTCACATGAAAGTGTAACTCATTTTAGCTGATTCATGCCATAACGTACATACTGCTAATCAGATTTGGATGAAACTTGGGTCAAGTATGAACAATGAGACATAAAGGAACTGATTAGATTTTGGAACTGAAGATCATTATTGTCATTGGTCACAGGGCCTTGTACATGTATGATTTTATCTCATTACCATGGTAACTTCAGAACAGGTGATCAGAGTAGGTACATACATATATGAGGCAATTTAATTTTAATCGAATTTGGAGTATTGAGGCATACTCATCAACTACGCGTAGTCGAACTGTTCTAGTTAAATAATTTTTCGGGATTATTTCATCCAACTTAGGAGAGTAGGGGATTCCCCCATCACCGGTGCCGGTGCCTACGTGGATAAGGATGTTGGAGGGGCGGCAGCCACGGGGGATGGTGATGTCATGATGAGGTTCGTCCCAAGGTAAGTACTAGGCTCATGTGTTAGCATGCATTTTTACAACCCCACCCAATTGAGTTTAAAGCCAGTATCATGAATGGCGATTTCAGTGACGAGTTGGGGGAGGGGATGGAAACATCAAAGGCAAAATAATTTTACCCCCGCATGGAGAAAAAAGTGTGTGTCATACAATTTTTTGACATTGTTTAATAATTGGAAGTTAAATTTGACCCCCTCCCACAACATTAACAAAGTTAATAGTATATTTCCATCACATATACCTTTTAAATGAGTTTGCAGATAAAAATCCATCAAACTCACATCAGAAGAAAGCTCTTAAAAAATGGAAAAAATATTCAGCTTCAAAATTGAGGGGGGGGGGGGATGATTCCCCCAGAATAAAGTGAGGACACATCCACCCCCCCCCCCCCCGCCCCCCGGATTGCCACCGTATGTAGGGTTCAGCATGTGGTCAGGCGGTCATTACATTGCAAATCTTGCGTATTAATCTAGTCATCAGTTTTTGTGCAATGCTCATTAAATTTGGCACACACATTAGTTTTGGGATGAAGATGTGCAAAGCATATTTTTTAATTGTGACGGAAACAGTGTTGCCATGGTTATTGCATAATGGTGACAAATCAAAGTCCTGATGGTGCGAGGGTATTAATCACCTTTAGTAATATTTCTACTTTATGTGTATACATTCATCAATTACGTATTCCGTTCAATTCTAATTGTATCTAGGAATAAAATCTCCTTTTAAGCTACAAATACATTCATGTGACTCGTACATGAATGAATGAGTTTATTACCAAAAACAAACAAGATAAAATACAAATACAAGAGCCGAGTTGTTTTACATTTGTTTGGTAAATGGACTCTATGGAAATGGCAAGTTCTGCTAGTGAGATGTAGAGCCTTTGTTCAACTGCGTACAAAATAAACACACTTCACACATGTACAGGCCTTTAATTTTGATATTTAAGGGCATGGCCACTTTACTATAAGGCACATTCCTATATATTACCACACAAATGGGGAAAATTAAAAAGGGCACAGAAATCTTCCAAGGCCAATGACAAGGGCATCAGCATACAACCAAGCATAAAATTGCACAATGTCAGCACACCTTTTCACAAGTTTTGTGGAAGATTTAGATATCACCCTACTTTTCTTGTGGGCAAAATATCACTAATGTCTGGAGCTTCTTCGGGAGGTTTATGGAGAAAATGCAGTGTCGCGGGTGGCATCAATCATCTCCAAAAGCCTCCTGGATAAGCTTGAGACACTCTGTTTGCCGCAGTCCAACTAAACCAGGAATTTCAGAATGATTCCCCAATCAATATTTGTGCCACCTCTAGTTTTGTGACGGGGTGTAGGAGGGATGTGCCACACAGCAGCCCAAGGAAGGGGCACAGAGTGAGATAAGTGGGCAGTATTATAGTAGAATGTTGATGAAATGTTCTGCAACATACATGTAGTAAAGTTAATGATTTATTGTCTTGCATCAATGCCTTAAAGTGACTTGGCTGGTTGATCAATTGACATTGTGTCGTATGTGTGGCTGAGACAGTCCCATTTCTAATTTGTCACTCCTTGTACTTTACTAGTTTTCTTTGTGGTCTACTTTCATCTGTTTTTTCTGACTATATAGCTATCAGGTTGTGGAGAGCATGAGGAATGGAATGACGCCAGACCAAGCCTGTGAAGCAGCCATCAGGAGAATCATGAAGTATTATCCTGACTTTCATGGTGCTCTCATTGCAACTACGATAGACGGCAAATTTGGTGAGGCTTTTGTCTGTATTAAAGGAGAGTGACATGATTGGGAGAAATAAAAAATGTCACTGGAACCAAACTGGTTGAAAGATATACTAGTCTATGCACAAGCTGGAGTGTATTTCGTGGCTGGAAGGAGTTGTCTTGAGTTTGTTTACTGACTTGAGAATCAAGGATGAACATACAAGCACTTTATTTCTCTTGATCCCCGAGAAAAAAATTTGTCTGTCACAAGGTATACTGATGGAAGATATTTTAATACGAATCACCTTTAGACTACAATATTTTCACAGTACAATCCTTGCATACTGTATACGCTGAATATTTTGCGGTGGTTTTTTCCTGACATTTCTGTACAAAGTGAATGCAAATACAATAAAATTGCGAAAATATACTCTCGCGAATTCGTCGTCTTGACGTAAAATCACGAAAATATATGGATGCGAAATATATGGCGTATACAGTAGTTTACTTGATTCTAGAATAGTTTCACCCCAAGTTGAAGACTACCCCTAATCATGTCATTTACCTTTAAAGGTAGGGGATCTCATTTGCAACCCTTCCATAATACAGCAAAACATTATTCATGCCCTTATGATATTTAAAAAGTACTTGCCTGTGAAATTTTAAAAAAAGCACAAGAAACCAATAGTTGTGCAGTGTATGTTCTAGGCACACTGTTCCAAATCTCACTTTATTTCATGGACCTACAGTAGGTCCGTGGGTATATGAGGCTGATTACAGTACTTACCTAATACCAGTAATACATGTACCAGATCTTGTGTTGGAATGCATCAGACACAGTGAAAGGAAAGCAAGGTCATCTGCATGTACAGTACTTATGTATTACACCATGGAGGTAAAAGGGACCACTTGTAAAAATGTTGTGTCGGTGGGAAAGCTGTATGCAAAAACAAATCAAGTCAAAACGTTTTACTATATTTCACTAAAATGCATTTCTAGCTTCTACACTCTTCTAAAGGTTCTTAAATGAGATATTCTTCTGTATACCAGTGCTTTTGCACAATGTTGAATTTTAGGCGTGCAAAAGAGATCCACTGCCTTTAAAAGCTATATTTTTGATTGGCACACCAAGCTGTTTTTGCTCAGATTTGATCCAAGTTGTAAAATTGTTGTAAAACTTGTGATATATGAATTATAAATCATTTGAACTTGGGCACTAGATTGAGTTGGATTTTGCAGTGGTAGTCTAGGTTTCAGACACTGGATGTAGCTTTTATACCTACTAATTTTGAATTTGGTAGAGTCCAAACATAGCAAAGACTGCTTGACAATCATCCAACTGCACTAGTGTTACCGTGTCAGTTCTTGATCTTGTAAAAGCTTTGATCAGCAGGTATTGATTTTCACTACATGATACACAAATCGGGTCTGGCAGTCAGGCTAATTTAACGGCTGTATAAAACTCATATTCATAGAACAAGGTTACATTAGTACACTCTGTTTGAATTTTATCAGCGCTTATTTTCACGAAACCTGAGTTTTCAGCCCCGATGCTAATTTGTGAGAGGTGAAGATTTCTGTGAATCATTACATTAGAAGCAAAATCATGGGCACAATCTTCAACTGTGATTAATCAGTATGTGATTTCATTCATTATACAGAGCTGCCAACTAATTTGTTTTAACAATATTTAGTATGTTTTTTCATCATCAAAAGTAACAAAATATGATTTTTTTAATGCAAAATGTTTTTTTCTTAAATTTAATAGGCATGGTAAGTATGTGTAATTTACCCATTTTTGTATGAAAATATGATTTTTGTCTTTAAAGGCAGAGTGAGGGATTTGCACGTCAGAAAACGGTAAAATGAATGAAATCAGCTCAAATCGTTCACAATGTGAAGATTAGTATGAGTAAACACCTGTCATAGAACCTTTGGGTAGAATACGTAGTTTTGGTGGAAATCTGGACAATTAAACTTCAAAATTTACAGTGACGTCGACGCGCACGGGCCATTCCAAAATTGTCCGCTCAGCCGTTAGCCGAAGGTCGTGCGGAGTTTAGCCGTTTAACCAATCAGTGTGCTCGGCTGGTCTTGCGACGGTTCACATAACCGCGATTCGCAATTTCAGCAAAATTTAAACTCATGGAAAGAACAACATTCTGGTAACATGTTGTTATTAGTTTTTCTCATAAAACAACAAATTCATGATGTATGGATCTCAAACTTTCAACACACCATTTGTAAGTACTAAACTACCGTTTGGTTTTGATAATGAAGGGAAGTAATGGACTTGTGAATCCCTGACACAATCTTTAAAATATGATTTTTACTGAGCATCAGTATGTTTTTTGGTCAGCAGAGGTTGGCAGCCCTGATTATACAGTGCACTCCCGTTATAATGAACACGGTTATAACGAAATTCCTGTTACAACGAAGTAGAAATTCAGGTCCCAAAATCGTTATCTATATATCTTTATATACTTTCACTGTTTGGTTATAAGAAAATTTTGATACAATGAAAGAAAACTGCTGGTCCCGAGGACTTCGTTATAACGGGAGTTGCCTGTACAATTAGTTTGAATGGTGGGAGAGCTTTTATTTACTACTACACCACCACAAAGTTTCAAATATTAGTCCCATGTGCTGTCATTTTGTCAAAAGTTGCTTTATTGGTACTAGTATTCTTTAAATCAAAACAATTTATTTTCTTGATTTTTCTCTCTTTCACTTTCCAGGTGCTGCATGTCATGGTTTCTTACCGTTTCATTACTCAGTGCAGAGTCCAAACTATTCACAAGTGCAAGTTATTAGCAAAGAATGCATATAAAAACTTAAGCAACTATTTTTTAACTTCATTGCTACTTCATATCCAAATAATGTGTATATCTTCCATTCTGATACTTTTCTGAAATAGATAAATAGATAAAAAGTGTGTGTTGGGTGGGGGTGGGAGTGCAGGTTGGAATGCTTATTTGAAATAAACTAGTTAAATTTACTTGTCTTTGTGTATGTGTATATGTACTCTTTCTGGTCATCCTCTTGTAGTCATACTTCTGTCTAACTATTAATCATTTAAGCCAAATGGGAGATAGCAGATTTACAAATCACTCTTTGATACCACAGATCTTTGAAGACTGGATAGATTTTCACTGATGCATTTCAAACTAAGCATTCTTTAAGCTATACAGGGCTGGATGAATGGCTTAGGGCTTTTGCTGAATTTTTATTGAAAAGAATACCAGTACGTATGCAGCTGGTGTATACTATGAAAAAGTATAACTTTCATGAATATCAAATTGCTTCATTGCGCAGGTTTAGTACTATCGACCCATATCTGTATATGTGATGTGCAAAGTGGAACTTTGAACTGGCTCATTTGTAGATATGTCACTCCATTTGTTGGTCTGTATTTCCGTTTGTCTGTCTGTCTTTCCATATCTCTTTCCATCTGTATGTGTCTGGATGTATATTTTTATTGATCTATGGATATGTACACGTACCATGTATATTATTAAAGATATAGAAAACTTGTGTGTGATCATGTAGTTGGACATTTGTTCCTAAAAGTAAAAATGAAACCAAGTTTTTTCATATACACTGTATGATGTTGCAAACTATGTATTTATCCCTGGCTTATCAGGGACAATTTCACATGCACAACCACAAACTTGATTCATGCTATTGTGTGCGCCACATGATGCACCACGCATTACCCCGGAGTACTGTTGTACCCCAGTGTACCACATTGTGTAGCACCCTCTTGTGTCCAAAAATGTATTTTCTTCAGATATGATCACTGAGATTAGTGATTAGGATGTAGAGGCTGTGCAAGTGCACAATAAAAAGATATAAACTTATGAAAAGTGGGTTGAAAATGAAGCTTAAGTTGTTATTTTCACACTTCAAACAGTTTTGTAACCCAGGGTATAGTGCTAAAAAAAAAAAAAACGTAATTCAACAAAATGGCAGATTTCTATCTGGTACCCCAGGGTACCATTTATGTCATCACATGTCAAGTGCTGTACATCGCTGAAACTAAGGGGAAGATGGCCTGTCGCACCAATGAACATCTATGCTCTATCCAACTGCACACGACAGGGCTTCCAGTTTCACATCATTTCAATCTTCCGGGGCATTCCGTCAGCAACATGAAAATCACAAGATGTTCTGGAGCAACAGATGACGAGCAGAAACTCTGAGAGAAACACATGATCCATCGCCTAGGATGTCTCTAACATAATGGAATCATCGCGGCCTTTCGTTCCTTTCCCATAAACTCATAGTTTTTCGTCTTTGCCCTCGTTTCTTCTTTTCCTCGGTTTTCTCGTCCTCTCCTTTTCTATCCCTTTTTTCTCTTCTCTTGTATCATTTATTTATTCTTCTTATTTTTCCTTTCCCAGTTTGGTTTTTCGTTTCTTCATATTGTTGGTTACAGATGCAGTTGTAATTATGTTGGTACATAAAGTTCAATTACAGTTGTAATTAGCCAATTACTATATCTTGACTATTTTAATTTATGTGTTCTTATGGTAATTATTGTTTATTTCATTTGATTATTGCAGCTTGCTGTGTTCAATTATGCTCACTTAAAAATTACACACGTACCATGGCCATCATTCCTGTCATGTAAATCAAACTTGATAAATAGCAAAACACATAGCTAAGGTTATCATTCTTGGATATATTTACCAGCTATGTTGGTTTAAAGATTGTGTCAGGGATGTGCAAGTCCATTACTTCCCTTCATTATCAATACCAAACGGTAGTTTAGTACTTACAAATGGTGTGTTGAAAGTCTGAGATCCATACGTCATGAATTTGTTGTTTTATGAGAAAAACTAATAACGACATGTTACCAGAATGTTGTTCTTTCTGTGAGTTTAAATTTTGCTCAAACTGCGAATCGCGGTTACTGTGCACCGTAGCAAGACCAGCGCAGTTCTCTGATTGGTTAAAGGCTATCCCCTGCGCGACCTTTGGCTAACGGTTGATCAGACCATTTTGGAACGGCACGTGCACGTTTGACGTCACAGATTTTTTGAATTTGCTCCTGAGCAATTGGAAAAAGGATGAAGTTTAACCGTCCAGATTTTCACCAAAACTTAATATTTTACCCCAAGTCTCTATGAGAGGTGTTTATTTATATTAATCTTCACATTGGATATGATTTCAGCTGATTTGATTCATATAGATGTTTTTTGACGTGCAAATCAATGACACAATCTTTAAGCGATTTAAATCTTGATATGAAATAGGAAGAGGTGCCCAAGTTACCTTCAAATGGGCCAAGTTACTCAGGTTAAAGGTAAATGACATGATTGGGGGTGGTCCTCAACTTGGGGTAAAAACAATTCTAGAGTCAAGTAAACTATGCAGGGATTCTACTGTAAAAATTTTGTAGTCAAAAGTTGACTTATTTTGAAATAATGTCCTTGTAACACAAATTTTGTAGTGTAGCCTTCTATGGGGATTAAATCTATTGTGCACCGATAAAATTTAAAGGGATGCGCCGCTCGTAATGCGTGTACGTTCAATACCATTCGCTTGCCCCTATTGCAAGGCCGCGCATAAGAACAATCGAGGAGCTGCGAACAGAATTGCCGTTGAAGGTAGGACCGTGTGCAGTTCGCCTTTTTTCGGTTGAATGTGTGCTGCATAGGGAAATGTACACAATTATTGCGTGCTCGTTTTCCGAAAGTATATGGGCAGTCCTGAATATTACCTGAGCCGGGCCAGCTTGAAAACATCACAGTATTTAACTTTTCGGTCCCTTTAACTGCTGGCCTGTTCATGCTTGATACTCCTTAAGTAAATAAACTCAAGACAAATCCTTCCAGCCAGGAGATCCACTCCAGCTGGTGTACATTTGCTTTATCTTTCAACCAGTTTGGTTCTAAAGGCATTTTTTAATTTCTCTCAATCATGCCACTGAGCTTAAAGATGAGTAAATTAGTGAAAGTATTTTGTGATGTAACTGAACATAAGCCTCAACTGTAGGTGCAGTGTTATTTTAATCTGTTGAAGATGACAGACGAGATATCTTGTCACGAGGTCTATGGGAAATGTGTGTTTCAGCAAAATCAAATTGTCTTCAAAAGGTTAACAATTTTTGTTTTTTATTCTCTGATGACAATATGCAACATGTTGGGATGACTAGAATCCCTAAATATTGAACAATCATACCAATTAATAAGTGAAAATTTTTGAAAACACAATGCTTGAAAATGAAAGTTGTCTGCAGTTTCTGTTTTATATGAAAAAAAAAATATACACTGATAATTGAGTAATGAATCATGGATAGTGAAATAGGGAAATAAAATGTGTAAGTTGCATGCTGTCATGTGTTATGGTATGAAGTTTGATAATTGATAAAATTAACTTATATAATGGGAACAAAAAATATAAATTATTAAATAATAATTTAACAATACATATTGGTAATGTGACTCATTTGTTTCTATACACTTTCAGAATATCTTTCTAGTACCAAATTGAAATGATGCAATTTTCTTCATGAATTGTACTTGTTTGTAAAACGGGTTTATTTTTGGTGAAGAGATGTAATATACATGTGCATGTATTTTGAAGAAAAAAATACCATTAAAGCTATGTATTAATAAATGCAGTCTGTTGTGCAGAATATTATATAATCAGCAACCATATTTCGTTTTCATGGAATTTAACCCTGTACAGGCGACTCCTGTTACAATGAATTCCTCAGGACCGGCAGTTTTCTTTTTGTTGTACCAAAATTTTGTTATGACCAAACAGTGAAAGTATATAAAGATAAATAGACAATAATTTGGGGATATGAATTTCTACTTCATTGTATCAGGAATTCTATTACAACCGTGTTCATTATAACGGGAGTGCACTGTATTCACATCAATTAAACACACAACACAGAAATAGGTAGGCAAAACATGCAGATATTTATTACAGTTTATAACGCATCTCCTACAACATACATATATAATCACAGTATGTGCAAAAATATATTGTTTCAAACACATATGTTTCCATTATTCGCGAGTTTAAGAGGAATCAGCTAAAGTCACATTTACTTATAGGGCTACTTTTTGTTTTTATTCCATGATCAATCAGTAAATGACAATTCACCTTCTGAAGAAACAGTATATAATGAACTCTTCATATTTCAATTGAAAGAATTTAGAATAGTTTTTGGAAAGAATTATTCAATCTGCATTATTGATAATAACATGTAGTTTCAAATTACATGATTTCATATTTAGTTTGTAGATTTGAATATTTTTTCACAAACCTGTAAAAACGGACATACGCAGCTGCAAAATAACGCAGAAATTGAAACAATTTTTTGGATAGTCTGGAAACAAATGTGAAACAAACACATGTATAATAAATACAATAATAATATAGACATGTATGAATATATTTAAATATAATAATATGTATATAATAATATTAATAAAAATAATAAAAATATTTAGTTGTCCATGATAAAAAAAAAAATAATCTAAGTACAATGGGATCAATCATGTTTACTTGTTTTTAACGCGATTTGAGTTCATGGAGAAAAACATGTAATTATGTGGTATTCGGAAAATTACAAGATGTAATGCATTATCAAGGTTAATTTTTTTAAATTCCAACATATAACCCCAATAGTATACGGTTGTTTCTTCTTGGTACTTGCTTATTTCAGTTCATAAATGTTAGAAACTTATTTTAGGAAAACACTCAAAATGATGCAGTTCGTAATAAGCATGTCAGAATTAGCCGTGGTATCAGACACGAACAATGATGCCGATGACGACGAAGGACATTAAAAACACTAGGCCTTTCTCAAAAGCGCATTTTGATTTTAGTATAACAAATGCAAGTGATAGATCAAATGAAATCAAGACCATGTATATTTACAAAATTACACAAATTGTAATAAGAATTTGGAAGACAGAGATAAATTAAAATGAACGACAGTCACAGTGAAATTGAAAAGTTGGGAAAATAACGAAGGAATAGGAAACAAAACTTAGTTTTCATGTTCAAACTAATACCACTGGGTTAGCTTCAGAACTGGCGCTATGACAGGGATTATAAGAGAATTTAATGGCCTCTAGAAGTATTGATAAATTGAAAGCTGTAGTAGTTTGATTTTATTTGCAATAAAAAAATTGTTTTTAATAATGCCCCATCAAGGAATATAGTGTTGTTACACATTACAATCGCTTGCATGGAATGGTATGGAATCAAAATTTATCTTTATGGTTTTGCTTTGTTACAATATGATCGATTTCAGATGAATAATAAAAGATGCATCTTCGAGAAAATAAGCACATAATATGCAGCTACCATAGTAAGAATTACACATGAATTTTATCCCAATTTATCTCAAAATCTTGTCTATGAAAGAACACCAATCTAACCAACCAGATTAATCATCATGGTTCGCTATTAAATAACCCTTTATCATGATTATGTATTTCAAACATACATACATTCTCAGAAGATCGCCCAAAAAAGCAACATGAAAACAAAATAAAGTTTACGGAGAAGCAAATGCGTAAAACTCAGCAAATTTATACTGATTTATTTTTCATATCATTGTTTATATTATATTTGATAAAAGTATCTAGTACTTCATTGGATGATTAAAACTATGTTAAAATCTGTGTATAAAGATGTAGCAAATTGTGACATAATTAAGTTGTTAATGAATTACTACCTGCAGTACACAGTAGAATTTATTCAAAATACACCCATAAATTCTAAACTGTAATAAAATCGATGACAAGTCTTTTCCTTCTCTGTGTATAATTGCTGTTAAATTGATTACATTTAAATGATAACGTAATTAATTTCATCTTTTTTTTTTGCTTCACTGGTGTCATGCCTAACACTTGGATATAAACTGCACAACATGACTCAATTATATCATGTGTATTCTTCACTGCATACATAGAATTGGTCAGGAAAATCTTTACATACCCACTACAACATAGATACATTTACATTTCAATTCAGATCATATCGTTAGGGTTGCAAATTCCTGGGAATTTTCAGAAATTTTCCGGAAATATTAGGAATTTTTGGCAACTTTCGGAAAATGTGCATATTTTTGTACATTTAGCATTTGAATTTAAAAATTAGAATGATCATTCATCCAATATCAGAAATGTTGTAACATCAAAACATTTACTCAAATACAAAAAAGAAAGGAAACAATGTAATGTCAAACAGGATTTGTTTGTTTGTTTTAAGATAAATTATTAAACATAAACATTACCTGACTCATAACTTGGCTTTGTTTGCCACCTTTACATCTCAACCAGCCAAACTTCTGATATACGCCTGCTTGATGAGATAATATTGTGAATTAAGTAGCAATGAGATGGACAACTCCACTTACATTGAAATAGTCAACTTATATTTGAAAAAAAAGACATTTCAGTGGAATTTTTCACTTCATGCACAAATTGCACATGCACTACATACAATGTGGGATCAGACTACAATGTATGTATCTCATAATGCGAATGTGTAATGTGTGTTTTCTGTCATTTGTCCTGATTTCTTGTCAAGAAAGGCCCAGGCAAGCGGAAAGAGAGGTAATAACTATTTTATTCATGTAAGGAAATGCTACACAACAGAATTACTATTACATTTTCCAAAAAATGAAATAATTTTCAATTTTATACGATAAAAATGACAATTCCCAAAATTCCCAGCCCATTGAAAATTCCTGAAACTTTCCATGGAAAGTTTCAAAAATTCCCTGAAAGTTTCCGACCCTTTGCAATCTGACATTTCGTATTAAAACATAACAAGTTTAGGACAAACAGTTGTAATTATCAAGGCTCAAAACGTATGTTGCTTTTGATTTTGTTTTTTGATTTCAAAGAGGAAAATATAAAGGCAAGAACTGGCTTATATTCAAAGACAGAAAAATAACCTCTTATTTCCGGGGAACGGGGGTAGCACTTTCAAATGGTTTTGCTAAACGCAGAGAAAACAGATTTGAAACCGATAAATGTGTTGGTTTACACCTTAGAAATACGAATTTTGCAAACTTAATTATTGTATAAATATATTTATATAATTAACTGGTATAATAGCATATAATGTGTTTTTAAGTTTGACTTATTGTAATTGAAGCGCTTCAAATACCATATACGAGTATTGTATATTAATTAAGACATCAAATCAGACTCTTGTGAAATGAGTTAAAACTGCAGCCGCTGGATTTCGAGCAAAATTTGATATACTGGTCTTGTTGGCATGTTTCCAAAAATAATATTCTGCTAACATATATAGTTGCCTACTAAATGTCTCATAATTCCTTACAAATATTGTATACAGTTTTCATTAAAATGACTACAGTTAATGTTTTCACCCCCAAAATAAAAATGCTTATTGCGTACATATCTGTTGATATACCTTCTTTCGCCCTACTGGGCTTGCAGAATCGCTAATACCTGTTGCTCTCTTACACATATAAAATGATGAAACAAATAAACTGTAAATCGTACAAACACATTTTTGTAAACATAACTTGCGTGTGCAAAACAAAGTGCTATACATTGCTAGATGTAATATAATAAAACATTTAAATATACATTTAAAAATAGTGTACATGTATTTACATTGCAAATCTTTACAACAGAAAACGTTTGTAACATTTAAAACGGTTTACATGTATTTACAAACATAAAAAAAAACAATTGTCATTGTTGACTGGTCCCAAAAATATAATGTTGTGCAGTATGTGTCTGATATTAGCTTCTGTAGAATTTTGACTACTCTTATTTCCAGACATTATAGTTGTGGATTGTGAGGGAAGTATTTTCACTTTTGAGATTAAACTCTATATTTGATTAAAAAATATCCCTCAAATTGTGGAAGAATTTGTAATAAATCAACTGGACACTGACAAAAGGAATTGGGAAATATATAAATTATACAAGGATATAAACTTTTGAAGAAAACATGACTTAGATATTCAAATTTGGCAAATGTCATTAGAAAATAGTATGTTAAAACACAATAACAGAAAGAAAGCGAAAGTAATTGTTCGAACATGCAAGGCAGAGGTACAAAAAAGATGTCAAAAAGTTATTAGATTGAGTGTATATTATATATCCCCTGTAAATACACAAGATATATGTATTCCAAAGAATATCACAAATACATATACAACACAATTTATTGTCATGTTACACAAATTATGTTAATTGGAAAGCCAACAGTACTTGTATAAAAATGTATTTACAAAATTTACAGTAAACGCATATCAAAACACAACAAAAAATCTGAAATAGTTATGAAATTGAAAGTTGAGTAAAAATAGTTTACAGATTTTGAACAAAGTAACAACTTCGACGTCATGTCTGGTCGAACTTCCAAAAATTGTGCGAAATAATTTCTTTTTTCCAGCTGAAAGGAAGACGCGAGATGAATATTTATCAGGAAGACAAAACTTGTTCACAAAAAACATAATCTCACTATAAATGAAATTTATGTAAACTTGACAATTATAAATTGAAGTTAGAAAGCACCATACATAAAAGATGTTTCAGGTATAAAAAGGCCAATTCGCTTACACTCTTACATTTAGCAAAACCTCAAACTATCAAAAGTATCAAACTAAAAAAGTCAAAAAGTGCATTGCACAATAGAAGTCAACATAAGTTAAAACTGGAACAACAATGAACTTATATTGGCCAAACAGTAAAAGAAACACTTGTTACCATTCAATATACTTTAATAACTGAAGTGGCCCCAACTTTTTGTGAATATAAAACATGTAATAATAACTGGCATAGAAAACCACTGCGAAAACATCTCACTCATACCAGCTAAAAGTGGAAAGGATATTCGGTCAAATGTCCCCAAAAAACACAAAACAAATCGTAGCATGTACAGCTGCTGTAGTGGCCACTTGAAATACCCCTTGAATGGTGTATGAAAACAAGATATTAGATAAAATTGCCTATGGAATAACATAACTCAAAAAACTGAAAAAAAACATAGTGTAGCTTCATTTTAACCAATCTATTGGGAATAATTTTTTCCAAGATGTCGCATCTCCTATCATTATTTTATCATCAGAACTAGAAAGAAATGTACTCTTTTTCACTGCATTCTACCAAATTATCAAAATTTCTCAAGCAAGTTTTATATCTCTTAATGGGTTTCTATACGGACTTGGCAAATGAATCGTTCGTATATAAAACGAAAATGTAACATTGTATAAAAATGTACAATTAATTGGCCCTCCACATAACATTAAAAAACACAAACTTGTGTAAATTGTATATATTCTGGCCTTCTCATTCATCGCTCAGATTTTTGGTCCGTATACTACAATGTCGTTTCGTGCGAACACAGACTCAACCCCAAAAGCGGCGTGCCGGCGGGTAATGTGGCGTCGGGGTCAACGCGCGTCTCGATCCCGTTCCCGTCCGCGTAGACGTACGTCTGCTTCTGATGTGGCGATGTCGGATACCCGATGCCGTCGTCGGTGGAGTTGTCATTGGCGTTGTTGGCATTGTCGCAGCATTCGTCCACGTCCTCGTCGCCGCGGACTTCTTGAACGCGGTCCTTACGGATCTCCTCATCCTCGTGCAGTGGTGGGTAGCCGTGCTCTTCCCGTATCTCTTCGAGGGCGGGTCCCCACTCGCGCAGGGGCAGCGACGCCAACCAGAACAGCTGTGTGGGTTTAAAAAAGGTAGACGCATGATTTGAGGGCGAAAATGAGGATCAAATCGCAAAATATTTACTTGATGGAATCCAAGACATTTTTTTTTCTAACAAGCAACTTGTTTTTTTATATAGCAACTATAGAATAATCATACTTGTTTTGAAATTGAAAACACGATTGGTAGAAGTAAAGCTGCCTCAAGAATAATTAACCTTTTCGTTTCATCCTTTACAAGGTATTACCTCAAAAAATTACCTCCAAGAAGAAAAGAGAAATGAAAACAGTTATACTTCATAAAACAGGGGCCAAATTACGACATAGACAAATGATATGACCTGTAACTGAATAAGCACTCATCACGTAAATAAAACCTCTTCCTTTAATCTTGACCAAAATAGCTCCCAACTTTCAATGTTAACACGGTCAAAAACTGTTTTGCATCATTTCGAAGTAATATCATCACCTCGTTTTCATGGTATAGTCTACCAGGGTTTGTTCTAAATCCAGGAAGTGAATACATGTGATCATTGGGGGTTGTATTTTCCCTTACCTCTGTGAAGTATCTGTACACTGTGACGTATTTGCAGAGTTCGATGACCGCCCCGCACATGAAGCCGATGATGAGGGGCACGAAGGCGAAGATGACGGCGACGGCGATGTGCCAGCCTTGGTACGCCTCCGAGGTGATATCGAGATTGGTGAATGCACAGTAAAGGTTGAAACCCAGCAATACCTGTACATAGGGGGGAAAGATGATTGTATAAAAAGAAATGAACATGATCAGATTGAAAAAAAAAAGTTTCATAACTTGTTTGTTGATGAGAGCGTCCACACATTACAGCATTTTCAAAATTGTGATGATACAGCATCCAAACAGATCTATTTTACGGTCGATTGATATGAATGAATGAACGAATGGATAAATGAATGAATAAATGAATGAAATGGGTTTTATATATTGTGGCATCTGATATGGCGATGGAGAATAAAGCGAATAAATCCAAAATGGGTGATAAATTATCAACAATTTTAACAGACATCAATATGACTTGTAGAAATTTCAGTTAAAAAGGCATCATTTTACAATGTTTTCCATTAAAAAACTGAGCTACATGCATGATCCTGTGGGTATAGTGTCTCTGATATGGTATGAAAATAAAGCCAAGCAAAAAATTATATTTCTAAACTTTCATTTAGTGCTTTTAAAAAGTGAAAATCAGTGAGCATTGAGCAACCATTCCCATTTCCCTTTATAGACTGCTGTGTTCAATTTTTTTTTGTCCTCAGGACATTTAATTCAAGTACTGTAAGTTTATGTCTATAAATATTTTGTTAGTGGCAGGATAATGGTTAATCTTTTTGTTGTTCTCTATCCATAGAGTAAAATAGTAGGCATACTGATTACTTATTACATTTATCATATATGCTTTTTTTTCTTCAAATTCTACGCTTTTTTACTGAGTGTCCTCTCCTCTCCAGGAAAAATACATATTTTCTTCAACAAAGACGAAAGAATATGGATAGATAATTAAGAAAGCTACATGAAAATGAGATTTGGGTATTTACCGCCGCAACGGGAGGCACGATGAAAGCCTCCAACGCTGAAAATATGACTTGGAAGACCACTGGGAAACAGCCCACCATGGCTCTGATGTCTCTCTGGAATTTCAGGAATTTCCAAACAGGTGTTGTACCTACAGCAGGTGTGAGAAATTGACAACGACGATAACATTCAAACTATGTCACAGGTGATTGTGCACACGACACGAAATAGACTTTTAAGCTTGTTACATGTTTATAATTGTGGATGTTTCTTCTGGAAGAACAAATAACGAGGAATGTCATATCTTATTTGTGGTAAGTAAGAGTCAAAAGGTCTCTTGAGCAATTACAACACTACTTTGCTCAACTGGGGAATATATGCATCCTTACTTCAATCAATCAATCAATCAATCAATCAATCAATCAATCAATCAATCAATCAATCAATCAATCAATATAAATGAGAATCAATTAACATGTAAATAAATAAATAAGTGAAAAGGCAAGCAAGAAAGAAAGAACTGCCTAAGCAATAAACTGAGTAACTAAATAACTGACTGACTACCTAATAAATTAACTATACCCGGGCTCACCAACATTTGAACTAACCAACCAACCAATCAACTAACTAACTAACTAACTAACTAACTAACTAACTAACTAACTAACTAACTAACTATCTAACTAACTAACTAACTAACTAAACTAACTAACTATAACTAACTAACTAACCAAGTAACGAACAAACTAGCTAACTAACTAACTAACTAACTAACTAACTAACAAACAAACTAGCTAACTGACTAACTAACTAACTAACCAAGTAATGAACAAACTAACAAACAAACTAACTAACTAACTAACTAACTAACTAACTTACTGACCATTAGGTGGTTAATTAGTTTGTTAGTTAATTAATAAGTAAAACAAAATTATCTTTGTAACATATTTACTCACCATAGATCCAGGTAAGAGCTATGGGTAGAATGATAGCCATTATCAGAGGAATGCACACCAAAAAGAAAGTATCCATCACTTTAATGAAATGTGGACCCTCCTGAAAGAGACAAAACAAAATACAGAGAAAATTATTGAAATGGTTTGTGATAAAACATTTACACATGTATAGAACTTGGCACAAATAATCAAAGCCATCGGTTTTGCATGAGATAAAATTGATGCCAGATCTCATAAAAATATTGAACATTTTGTCACTATCGACATAAACTAATGAACAAATGAATGAATAAATGAATATATAAATAAATAAATACGTAAATAAATAAATAAATAAATAAATAAATAAATAAATAAATATGTAAATAAATGAATAAATTAATTAATAAATATGTAAACAAATAAACAAATAAAACATAAAATATAAATTTCAGTGAAACCAGTGTTAGAGTCTATAACCCTTAAATTATGTATAAATAATGAAAATAGCATAAAAAGTCATACTATTTCATTTTGACCTGTGAAATATAACCAACCGTTACAGTTGAATACAAAATGATGAATTTGCCAATTATTTGTTACATTAATCTGACAATAAAATTACAAACTACAGTCAGCTTTGACGGTGATCAAAGTGAAATCATACCGGTGTTACGAAGAGAAGTCCCCCACCAAAACAGACGAGACAAGTAATGAACGACACTGGTAAAATGGCCTTCAGGGAATGCCGACAACCGATCATGTCCAGAAAAGCGACAACAATAGCCAGTGCTATGACAACCTGAAGA
>JZLH01S0065842.1:16675-32044 GCA_001188425.1 Eucidaris tribuloides | reverse complement strand
AAGAGGATAATTCATTTTTGCAAAGTTGAATTCCCACGTGAGCTTTTACACGTTGAAAAGTAAACAACTCGAAGCGGATTTTCGTTCTATTACCAGAAACGAAAATCACTGTCCCTAAATTTCTTTAGTTCAGCGCTATAAAGTTGTTCTAAAAAGCAATTTTGTTTTCTTAAATTTAAAAAATCTAAAAATTTCTAGTGGCCAGGATTTTTGGAACCCACAAGTCCCATACGTATTAACACATATGATGAACAATTACCAAGATGGTAACTGAATAAGCGAGGTGTAAGGTAGCTATAAACCCATCTATTGCACATAATAGCATCCTTTGAAACTTGTATGGTGATCTTGCCGACAGGTAGCCCAAGAAGTAGCTCGGGTTCAATGGCTTTTGAGTCAATTTAACTTTGCTTCAAATATTACTGCAAATACTGGAAGACCTATGGATTTTAGTCTATGTACATGACCCCTAAAGGTCATTCTACAGGAGGTATATCATGCGTGTCGAATGAATTTTGGGGCAGAATCTGCATTGGGTTCAAGGGCGTCCCCAAGGTCAAAAATGATTCTGCTTAAAAAACTGTACATATCTTGTTAAAATCAGGACACACAAGCTGAAGTCGCTGTGGTATTTGTGGCTTTTATGAAGTTTACGTAGTGGTAGAGGATTATATAAATTAATATTTTGCCAATTAGAATGTACAAAAAAAAATGATTTTAAAAACAAAATCGCCATTTTTATCATATTTGTTAAGAGGCTTTACATAGCAATTGTATATAACCAGTGCTGTTGCGATAAGTGCTTTAATAAAAACTCATGAAAACAATTATTCATTCTGAAATGAATAAAATGCTAAACATCTAAAAAGATTTTGCGCATCAAACATGTATTGATATCACATCAAATGGCCAAACAGAAAAATAATAAACTGTAACATTTAATGCATAAAGTCAATACATTGCATGTACATTCTTATTCATAAACAGCATTCAGTGTCTACGGCCATACATCGTCATATGTAATTCAGACTAACTCATGTACGGAATATTGATATTTCCAACAAACTAGAGATAAAATCTAGTTCCTTGCAAAAGCAAATGGAAGGGAATCTGAGATCTTGATATGTACTCCATGTGGATTTTCGCTCCATCTAGAAAATCTTTGCATCTAACACTCTCAATAAAGATGATATTAGATGCTTCCAGTAAAGGAATTGCCTTCAATTCAAATATAAGTGTCTGTTACTAATAACAACTGCTGAAATGGCAAAAAAAAAATAAAATAGTCTGATATTTAACTCACTAAAAGTATTAGCATCCTAACAGAACCTGGGTACAATGAAAGTGTGATAATTTACTGCTCAGTTTGTGATCGAGGCATCAAGTTTAATACTTGCATTCATGTATACAATACCTGCCACTGCCAAAGCTTTTTCCTAGTAAATAGGATATTCCGTGGTTTTTCTTGGAAAGAAAAAGAGCAATTTTAATCCCTTTGTTCCTATTTTTAATTCATAATTTGTTCCTAGTAGTAATGTAATTAAGAAAATCGAGCGAATGTTTCCTCGTTTTTTTAAATAGCTTTTTTAGATAATTTGTTCCTATTTCTTGCTTTCAGGGTTGGCAGGCATGGTAATTATAGTAAAATTTCAGACTAGTAATTGAGATTGAGACAGACTACCGAGCATGATCCATTATATTCAGTGCCTCTCTGGCATACCCACAGAAGTTGTGTCCTTCTCAAAATGCTCCCCATTTCACATCTTCTTCTTTCGTATCGCAGAATGGCGAGTAGGTACGTGCATTTGAAAGAGTCTCGTAAGCCACTTCGTGGTGGCACTGGCATGGATTGGTTTTGTTGAGGTCGCAGGTCTTCGGGAGGTCTAGACATAAAGCCCTCCATTTCTCTATGATTACGGAAAACAAGAAAATCATCAGAAATGGGAAGCTGGTACGCAGAAAATGGAAATCGTTGAAATGCTGAAGTAATAACCCTGAAAATTAGTTGTAAAGTACAACATAAACAATCTTCTTAAGATTCTGAAATCATTTTCTAACTAAATTACCATACATTAGAGAACTAAATGACCTACAAAACGCCCTATGGCAGCCCTTCTATCTGCCGACAGTCTTTTCACTACCAATGACTATAGTCTATGCGCTGCCTCATTTCAATGAGCTGAGTTGTAAAATCGACTGCAAAATCATTAGGAATCAATATAAAATGTGTTTACTACACACTTTAAGTACGCAGAAAAAATGAAAATTTGAAGAAACAGGAATTTTGATTTTGTAAATGGACAAAAAGGAGGCCTATTCTTATGCAGGTCCTTACGAAAAGTGAGTCCGCCTACTTATGGCCTCATTTTTTGTTGAAGATCTTAATTTTCCTATTTTCCTCCATAAAAACTTTAATTTTCCTACTTTATCCAACTTTTATGTTGCAAAAAAACAATCTTTCGAAGGTTGAATATTTGTTTGGCACGTTGACAGTAGTCGTTTACAGTATGTTGCTCGAGAGTACTGTTACTCCATCATCAAACCTGTTTGTGAGGAACATTTTTTCTGCGCGAATTTTCCACTTTCCGAAAAATCCTTAATTTTTTTTTGTCGCCATATACGGTATCTACGCAATGTTTCCATTTTCTTTGGGGTTTACTACTCCAAGTAGCTTCGTTATAAATATCCTACTGTCGCTGTTACTTGGTCTTGTATTTTTGCAGTCCTACCAACGGTACAACTTATCACACTGGTGAAAATTGCAGTCCACTATCCAACTTTTTGGAGAATTATTTGCTCCTAATCTTTTGCTCCATACTTATTTGCAACCGCAAACAGATATTGAAGGACTAATCATAGTTCAGGCACCTGGCAGGATGTGTTATGGCCATCTGTTCAGAGACTTTACCAAACAATATGACAGGCCAGCTGATGAGGCGTCAAGGCCCCACGAGGTGCATGGTTGAATTGGAAATGGCCCATACCAGTCTGAAAAAGCAATACATGTACCATTCTTTGGCGGGAAGGTGGTCATGGAGGTCAGAGTTATCATTGGGGTGGTATTGTGAGTTTGTAACAAATAAAGGTGATACATTGTCAGTGCCTTCTCTCCTGCACTCAATAAACAGTCCTTCCTCTAGATCCATTTTCATATGGAGAGTATCTGCCATACATACGAAGTCACTGTACTGAGCATTTATTGATTTGTGGATTCTGAAGATTATAAGAAAGGCAAATAAAAGAAAAAAGAAAAACAAAAGAGGCCTTATCCTTCACATTGCTTACATGTGTACGATAACCAAATCTTCCCCATATTATTACAGAATTCTAGGTCAGGATTCGGGAAGAAGCCTTAAAGCAATTGTTTATTCTCATGTCTTATGATTATTTGCAGATCACCGTATCTTGCCCCCAAACCATTACGAGTCCAAAATGACTACCCTCTGATTAGCGAGCCCTCATCTATGTATAAGATGAGAAAATAAAGTATAAGCCACTGAGTATTCGGTGTGATACTTGAAAATAGGTTGAATGAGATTTCATGTTAAAATTTAACTTATGGACAATAATGTCATTATTACTCTTATCTGCCATGTAGTTTATGTCTGTTTTATAAATTATTTTGTTGCTTGTTCATTTATTTTTCTATCGCAATTTACAAACTTTAGCTTCTTTGCCATCCTTTCCAAGCCAACCCGTTTCGCAGATTGGCACAGATATGCAGTGCCGCATGCCAGAATTTATGCAATACTTAGAATGGCTTAATGGATTTTGATGAAACTTGGAGAGTGTGTATTATAAAGCACCAATGAACTGATCGAGATTTTCAGAGGTGAAAGGTAAAGGTCAAAGGTCACGAGGCTTCCTACATCTGGGATTAGGCTTGTTACCATGAATAACCTCAAATGCTTTGTCGAATATCACTGTAACTTGCCTCATAGTATTTATTGAGAGGCCAGCACGATGAACTGATTACAGTATTAGAGTTCAAGAAGGTCAAAGGTCACAAGGGTCTTATAGTTGACTGGCCCTGCATTATGAAAAAGAAAGAAAAAATACTTATGAATATTCTGATCAAATAGGGGACATGCATGCATGAGGACTTTATCACATCGAATGTGGTGGGAGTGCCGTGAAAGTTTTCTGGAGGCATACCGATCGACTGCCGCGCAGTCGAAACTGTTCTAGTTTGAATTGCCTAGGGACTGTAAGAGAAATTTTGACAGTAGCATCTTGTCCAGCTGTTAGTTTTTTTGTCTCGCCTGCGTAGCGGAGCGAGACATCAGTATCCCACTATTTCCAGGACGTAGGCGTAGGCGTTCGGCCGTAGGCGTGTCCACAATTGTGTTGTAGCACACAATTAAACTTTCTAGTAGCTTCGGGATGGGAGTCACCTGAATATACCAGAGGTCCATCTCTTGAAGGCCACAGGTCTAAGTTCGAATATGAAGTCGAAAATGAATAAGGTCACAGTGTCAATGAACTGTTCCATGACTGCAGCTGTGCTATGTTGTACACACAATAACTTTCTATAGCCTCAAGGTAGGATTGGCCAAATTCTACAAGAGGTCGCATCTCTGAACGTGCAGGTCAAGTTCGAATGTGAGATTGAAATTTGAAATAAGGTCAACGGTCAATGAACATGCCAATGTACTCGCCTGCGTAGGCGGAGCCGATGACATAGTATTAAACCAATATTTCCGGCATAGGTTAGGCGTCGGCTAGGTAGGCGTCGATGTCAACAATTGTGTTTGTACACACATAACTATTCTATAGCTTCGAGAGATGGAATCATCCCTAAAATTCATACCAGAGGTCCATCTCTTTAGAAGGCCGGCAGCGTCAAGTTTGAATGTGAGTTGAATTGATTTAAGGTGCAAAGGTCAAAGGTCAATGAAATTTCGCATGACTGGCACTGTGCTATGTGTACAGCACAATAATTTCTATACGCTTTGAGTAGGATTGCCAAATTCATTACAAGAGGCCATCTCTTGAGGCTGCAGGTCAAGTTCTGAATGTGAGTTGCAAATTTGATTAAGGTCACAAAGTCAATGAACTTCCAATGACTGCACTGTGGCTAATGTTGTACACGCTAATAACTTTCTATACCTTTGAAGGATAGGATTGCCAAATTCATACAAGAGTCGCATCTTCTTGAAGGCGCAGCGTCAAGTGTCGAATGTGAGTTGAATTGTTAAGGTCAAAGGTCAATGAACTTTCCATGACTGGCACTGTGCTATGTTGTAACAACCAATAACTTTCTATAGCTTGACAGATAGGTTAATCACCATAAACAGCCCTGCAAAGTCCCATATGGCATACGTTTTGACGTGTTAGTCTCTTCATGACTGCGATATGGCAGCGAGACAACGCTTGGCGTTTGCCTTGTTACTGAATCTCGCTGTGACACTTATGCGAACGTTACGTCATTAAATTAATGATACCTTTTATGTACCTTAATCTACAACTTGGATTTGTTTCATTTCGATCATTATCCAGGTATATATTCTGCCGCGAGAACTGGGGGTCAGAATGCAACTTCCAGCGATAACGAGTCTCATTCAATACATTCAAGCAAGAAAGTAATACATTTGTGTGAGCCTCCAAGGGTGGTGTGATATACACAAATTGATGAATTAATCATGGACAATTGATAATTATATGATCTGAGATGTGTTTCATGAATCGTTCCTTTCTGATTATTTGGCTGTAGTGGTTTTGTCTTTTCATTTATTTGCCAACAAAATGCTTTTGTTATGTGTAAATTTTTATCTTTTTTCGTGTTAAACTTTATTGCTCTGCATCCATCAAGTAAACCCCCAGTCTCCACAAAAGTAGTATGACTAGTACCTGCTAAACCTGTACCCGAGTCCCAATTCCAGACCCCTACACATGCTCGCTAGCCCGTTGAGAAGCTCGCTACCGTCGACTTGCCACTTCCGTACCCGCGTACCCATGACCTTCAGTGCTGGGCTCGTAGCGGTACCTGTGCCTGTATCATACCTGTACCTACATGTAATGACTGGACCCACACTACACAGTCTGCCAAATTACTGGTCATCTCAAACATATCTGTGTGCAAAGTTCGAGATGAGCAAGATGTGTATGGAAAGTGTATGCTTGTTTAGCATGGAGTGGAAAGCCATGTGCCAAGACACTATGTACATGTACATTTCAATTATGCACACACAGTAACTGGCACTGAGATGTAGAAGTGTGTAAATCTCAGTGCCAGTTACTGTGTGTGCATAATTGAAATGTACATGTACATACGCTGGTCTTGCACATGCTTTCCACTCCATGCTAACAAGCATACCACTTCATACACATCTGCTCATCTCGAACTTTGCACACAATGTTTGAGATGACCAGTATTTGGCAGACTTGTAGTGTGGGTTCCAGTCATACATGTAGGTACAGGTACTGATACAGGCACAGGTACCGCTACGGAGCCAGACTGAAGCATGGGTACGGGTACGGGTGCAAGTCCACGGTACGAGTCCACGGGTACGAGCATGTGTAGGGGTCTGGAATTTGGGACCCGGGTACAGGTACGGGTACTAGTCATACTACTTTGTGAGCTGGGGGTTTACTTGATGGATGCAGAGCAATAAAGTTTAACACTGAATGACACATGAACAAAAGCATTTTGTTGCAAGATAAATGAAACAGACAAACACTACATGCAAATAATCAGAGAACGATTCATGAAACATACTCAGATCATAAATCATTGCCTGATAATGTCTCAATTTTGTGTAATCACACCACCCTTGGAGGCTTCACTACAATGTTTTTCTTGTTGATGTAGATGAAGACTCGGTTATCGCTGGCAAGCATTCTGACCCCCATGTTCTCGGGCAGAATATATACCTGGATAATGATGAAATGAAAACCAAATCCCCAAGTTGTAAGATTTGGTACATAAAAGGTATCTTAATTTAATGACGTAAACGCGATAAGTGTCCACAGCCGAGATTCATAACAAGGCAAACGCCAAGCGTTGTCTCGCCTGCATATCGCAGTCATGAAGAGACTACACGTCAAAACTATGCCATATGACTTCTGAGGCTGATTTGGTGATTCCACGTCAAAGCTATAGAAAGTTATTAGGTGTACAACATAGCACAGTGCCAGTCATGGAAAGTTCATTGACCTTTGACCTTAATCAAATTCAACTCACATTCGAACTTGACCTGCGCCTTCAAGAGATGGACCTCTTGTATGAATTTGGCAATCCTACCTCAAAGGTATAGAAAGTTATTAGGTGTACAACATAGCACAGTGCCAGTCATGGAAAGTTCATTGACTTTTGACCTTAATCAAATTCAACTCACATTCGAACTTGACCTGCACCTTCAAGAGATGGCCTCTTGTGATGAATTTGGCGAATCCTACCTCAAAGCGTATCAGGAAAGTTTTGTGCTGTACACATAGCCACAGTGCCAGTCATGCCGAAATTTTCATTGACCTTTGACCTTTGCACTCTTAAATCAATTCAACTCACATTCAAACTTGACGCTGCCGCCTTCTAAGAGAATGGACCTTCTGCGTATGATTTTAGGGGTGATTCCCACTTCTCTCGAAGCTATAGAATAGTTTATGTGTGCTACAAACACAATTGTTGACATCGAAGCCTACCTAGCGACGCCTAACCTATGCGCGGAAATAGTTGGTTTACATTATGTCATCGACTCGCCATACGCAGGCGAGTCATTGGACATGTTCATTGACCGTTGACCTTATTCAAGATTTCAATCTTCACATTCAGAACTTGACCTGCACGTTCAGAGATGGACCTCTTGTAAATTTGGTCCAATCCTACCTTGGAAGGCTATAGAAAGTTATTGTGTGTACAAACATAGCACAGCTGCAGTCATGGAACAGTTCATTGACCTGGTGACCTTATTCATATTCGACTCATATTCGAACTTGACCTGTGCCTTCAAGAGATGGACCTCTGGTATGAATTTGGTGATCCCACCTCGAAGCTATAGAAAGTTATTGTGTGTACAACACAATTGTGGACGACGCCTACGCCGACGCCTACGCCTACGCTGGAAATAGTGATACCTATGTCTCGCTCCGCTACGCAGGCGAGACAAAAACTAACAGCTACAAGATGCTACTGTCAACAATTTCCTTGCGTACATCCCTACAAATTCAAACTAGAACAGTTCGACTGCGCGCAGTCGATGGGTATGCCTCCACATTCGGCACTCCCACCCAATTCGATTGAAAAGCCTCATGCATGCATGTCCCCTATTTGATCAGAAATTCATAAGTTACTTTGATAATGAGGCCAAGTCATACTATAAGCCCTTGTGACCTTTGACCTTTTAACTCTAAAATGTAATCAGTTCATCTGTGCCTCAAACTAAATACTTGAGCCAAGTTACATTGATATTCGACAAACCATTTGAGTTATCATGGTAACAAGCCTAAATCCCAGATGTAGGAAGCCTCGTGACCTTTGACCTTTACCTTTCACCTCTGAAATCTCATCAGTTCATTGGTGCCTTATAATACACACTCTACCCAAGTTTCATCAAAATCCAATAAGCCATTCTTAAGTTATTGCATAAATTCTGGCATGCGGCACTGCATATCTGTGCAATCTGCGAAAGGTTTGCTTGAAGGATGCAAAGAAGTAAAGTTTAAATTGGATAGAAAAATAAATGAAAAGCATCAAAATAATTTAAAACAGACATAAACTACATGCAGATAAGAGAATAATGACATATTGTCCATAAAAATAAATCAAACATTGAAAATCTCTCAACCTATTTCAAGTGATCACACCATCCTCGGTGGCTTTACTACTTTATTTTTCTCATCTACATAGATGAGGGCTCGGCTATCAGAGGGTAGCATTTTGACTCGAATGTTCTGGGGCAAGATACGTATCTGCAAAATAATCAAAGACAGAGATAAACAATTGCTTGTAAGGCCTTCTTCCCGAATCCTGACCTAGAATTTGTAATAAATGGAAGAATTTGGTTATCGTACATGTAGCAATGTGAAGGATAAGCCTCTTTTGTTTTCTTTTTTCTTTTTTTGCCTTTCTATAACTTCAGAATCCACAAATTCATAAATGCTCAGAACAGTGACTCGATGATGCAGAACTCTCATATGAAAATGGTATATGAGGAAGGACTGTATGTGAGTGCAGAGAGAGGCACTGACAATGGTATCACCTGGTACAACTCACAATACCACCCAAGATAACTCTACCTCCAGACTCAAACCTTCCCCGCAAAGAATGGGTACATGTATTGCTTTTCAGACTGGTATGGGCCATTTCAATTCAACCATGCACCAGTGGGGCCTACGCTCATCAGCTGCCTGTCAATGTGGTAAATCTGAACAGATGGCATAACACATCCTGACAGAGTGCCCTGAACTATGATAGGCCTTCAAATCTGTTTGGTTGCAAAAGTAGGAGAAAATTAGGAGCAAAATTCTCCAAAAAGTTGGTGGGACTCAATCCACCATGTAAGTTGTACGTTGGTAGGACTCAATCCACCAACGTAACAGGACAGTAGGATATTTATAACGAAGCTACTTGGAGTAGTAACCCCAAAGAAAATGGAAACATGTGGAATACCGTATATGGAAAAAAAAAATTAAGGATTTTCTGAAAAGTGGAAATCCGCAGAAACAAATGTTCCTTCACAAACAGGTGATGATGGTAGTAACAGTACTCTCAGCAACAACCTGTAAAGACTACTCAACTCCAAACAAATATTCAACCTATCGAAAGATTTGTTTTTCAACAAAAAGTTGGATAAAGTAGGAAAATAAAGATTTTTATGGAGGAAAATAGGAAAATTAAGATCTTCACAAAAAATGAGGATAAGTAGGACCACTTGAAGGCCTGCTAGAATAGGCCTCCTTTTTTCCATTTTACAAAATCAAAATTCCGTTTTTCAAATTTTCCATTTTCTGCGATACTTAAAATCATGTATGTAAACACAATTATATTGCCTAATATTTGCATGATTACAACTCAGCCTCATGAAATGGAGCAGCCATAGACTATAGTCATGGTAGTGAGAAAGACTGTCGGCAGATAGAAGGGCCTGCATAGGGGTTTGCTAGGGTCATTTAAGTTACTCTAATGCTTGGTAATTTAGTTAAAGAATGATTTCAGACATTTTAAGAATTGTTTATGTTGTACTTTACAACTAATTTTAAGGTTATTACTTCAGCATTTCAAGATTTCCCATTTTCTGCGTTACACTTCCCATTTCTGTGATTTTTCTCTGTTTTCCGTATCATAGAGAAATGGAGGCTTTATGCTAGACCTCCCGAAGACCTGGACCTCAACAAAACCAATCATGCCAGTGCCACCACGAGGTGGCTAGAGACTCTTTCAAATGCAACGTACCTACTGCCATCTCATACGAAAGAAGAAGATGTGAAATGGGGACATTTTGAAGAAGGACAAACTGTCTGTGTGTGCAGAGAGGCACTGATAATGGGATCATCTGGTAGTCTGTCTCAATCTCAATTACAGTGAAATTTACTATAATACCATGCCTGCCAACCCTGAAAGCCAAGAAATAGGAACAAATTATCTAAAAAAGTATTAAAAAAACAGGAACATTCCTGATTTTCTTATACATTACTACAGACAAATTTGAATAAAAATAGGAACAAAGGGATTAAAATTGCTCTTTTCTTTTCCAAAAAAACAGGAATATTCCTATTTAATAGGAAAAGTTGGCAGTGGCAGGTATGTAATACATGAATGCAAATTAAAATGATGCTCATCACAAACTGAGCAGTAAATATCACACTTCATGTACCCAGGTTCTGTTTAGGATGCTAATACTTTTAGGAGTAATATCAACTATTTTATTTTTTTTTTGCAATTTCAGCAGTTTTATAACAGACATTATATTTGAATTTGAAAAGGCAATTCCTTTACTGAGCATTAATATCAATCATTTATTGAGGTGTAGATGAAACATTTTCTAGATGGAGGAAAAATCCCACAGGAGTACATATCAAGATCTCAAGATTCCCTTCCATTCTGCTTTTGCAGGAACTAGATTTTATCTCCTAGTTTGTGAAATATCAAATATCCGTACATGAGTTAGTCTGAATACATGACATGTATGGCAGTAACACTGAATGCTGCTTTATGAATAAGAATGGTACATGCAAATGTATTTACTTGTAATGCATAAATGAGCAGTTTATTATTTCTGTTTGCATTGATTGATACAAACATGTTGATTGCCAAAATCTTTAGATTTAGCATTTTTCATTCAGAATGAAAATGTTTCAGAGTATTAAAGCACTTTCCAACACACTGGTTATATACAATTGTATGTAAAGCTCTAAAAATATGATAAAAATGGGATTTTTTTTAAATCAATTTTTTTTACATTTAATTTGGCAAAAATATTAAATATTCCTCTACCCACTACTAAACTTCTAACAAGCCACAATACCACAGGACTTCACTGGCTGATTTTAACCAAGATATGTCAGTTTAAGCAAAATCAATTGACCTTGGCCCCTTGAACCCAATGCAGATTCTGCCCAAAATTCATTGACCTCATGTATACCTCCTGTTGAATGACAGGGTCATGTATGACTAAAATCCATAGGTTCTCCAGATATTGCAATAATTTGAGCAAAGTTAATGACCTTCAAGACCATTGAACCCGAGCTACCTCATGGTGGATACCTGGGCCAAATCACCCATACAAGTTAAAGGTGTATAGTGCAATAGATGCTATACTACCCCTTACACCTCGCTGTATTCTCCTCTTGGTAAATGTTCATTCATGTGTGAACGTATGGGACTGGGTTCCAAAAATCCGCCACCTAGAAATTTTAGATTTTTAAATTTAAGAAACAAAATTGCTTTGAACCAAACTTTCATACCTGAACTAAAGAAATTTAGGGACAGTGATTTTCCGTTTTCTGGTAAATAGAAACGGAAAATCCGCTTCGGTTGTTTACTTTTCACGTGAAAAGTCATGGAATTCAACTTTGCAAAATGGAATTCATGTTTTTGATGTGTATATTTTCTATGACAAAACAGAATTTCCATTTTAAGATCAAGTTGAAACGGAATTACAGGTTTTTGAGAAACAGAAAAAAAAACATTTTTTGAAACGGAAAATCACCGTCTCTAAAGAAATCATGTGGATCTTTTAATCAAAGCTGAAAATATTTCATATATCTATTCAAAAATGCCATTTTTTGCCTTGTGTAAGTATCGTACATGGAGTCAAGCTACCACTCCTGTGAGTGGGCCAAGTATGATCAATATCCATCTAGAGGTTCCCTAGATATCGTGATAATGGATTAGAGTGGGCGGACAGACGGACAACCTGGAAACGTAATGCTGCTAGCCTCTTTGAAGCAGAGCCATAAAAATGTATATGAAAAATGAAATGAAGCAACAAATAAAATAAAAACAAGTTAGTATCAAATGGCAGTATGGCACTCATACTTACAGTAAAGTTTGGTTTCTCTGCCAAGATGGCTGCCTTAGCCTCTTCACCAGTCTGTAAGAAAGAAACAAAGAACAAGACATGAACACAGTTACTCAATTCCAAGTTCAGATGAGTAAAATGTAAAGAGAAATGGCAAGATTGGAAGAAGTCTGTGATTTAGGATCCAATGCTCCCAGAATCAAGTACAATGTTTCAAGTTTCTTTTGTGAAAACTTTATATTCATACATTTTCTCTTTGTAGTACAAGTATTATCAAAAAAATGCTGTGATGGTGAAATATATTGTGGAGCTTTCTATACAGTCAATTAATCAGGGCTGAAGACTAATTCAATACTGGTATAAATTAATGCTTGTTCCTCAAGTTAACAAATTCCAGACAAATCCTTCCAGCCTGAATACATACTCTAGCAACTAGCCAGTGTATACTTTGTATGTTTCAACTCATTTGGTTCTTGAAGTTGAGGCATTTTTTTTTACTATTCCCAATCATGTCACTGCCCAAGCACACACCAACATTGCATGACCCAGGTCAACCTACCCTTACCCGCCAGTGTTGACCTGAGTTGACACCCCAGAATAAGGTAACAATTCGCAATGGTCATGTTGTCTCGTGTGGTTGCAGAATGTACATATCTTATATCCATAGTACATCATGCATAGGGATATGTGCTCTCTGATAACTTACATGAAGATATCTGCTGTCTGATAACTATTGCAATATATCATTACCAACAATTTTCATCAAGTTTGATGTTGTTTGTAAAGTTGGGGCCCCTCCCCCAATTCCTGTTTTTTAATCATTTTTTATGAATTTCTAAAGCACTCATGTTCAGATTATGAGATTTTTCACACAACTTCACAACTTTTTTTTTATCATCATAACTCTGAAATGGAAATCATTTTCAGATTAAGTGATTTTCATGGCATTTATATATAGGTCCATTACAAAAAAAAATAGCAAATAATTTTATCTATTTATTTTTAAAACTATTCTTGTGCTTTAAATAGTGCAATGTGACACAACTTACCTTGCCAACTAGTTCTGGCCATGTCTTCCTGTCAGCCATTTTGGATTTCTCAGCACGAGCCTTTGACGTCAACAAACAGGAATACACCAGGCAGACAGTGACAAGAATCTGCAACGATCTCATTTAGTCCCTCTTCTTGTTACAGAGTTGTGAACTGTGATAAGAGAGCAAGGATCAAAGATTCCACACAAGATCAAAATAAGGTGATAAAACAAATTTCAGTACAGCATAAAAATGTGATTGTGATAGCAGTAAAAGAGTGAAGTCAGCACAAGTTTTCACAAATACAGTACTGAAGTGATGTCATTGACGTGTTTCAGATTAGTATGTGGAGATAAATGACTCACTGTAAATAGGACTTCCCTCTTACAACAACCATTTGCGACACGCTGCACCAACCAGTTGCGACAAGCTGCACCTGGTCCTGCCATTTTCCACACATATTTCTGAACAAAAGTGAAGCTACCTTTTTGTACTCTCTTGCAATTTTAAAGCACAAGCTTTGAAACTATAATAATTCAAATCAAAATTTACATCTTTTTTCCATGCTTTTTAATACGTAAGATGAAAACATGCAAGAGCTCTTCACTCACAGAAACAGGTAAAATCTGCACTAATTCACTCAGTAGTCAAGTAATAAGACTCCAGTTTTGATCAGATCAAAAACTGGTCTGTAACAAAGAACACATTGCCAGTATGAAGACAAGTCCACCTTGCGATTTCAATCCTTTGTTTACTCAACATCTTGATAAAACAATTACATGGTGTTATCAGGCGAATAATTGCAGTGTGTGTACATGCATATTTCAGATTCCCCACTTTACTGCGCAAACAGCATACTTAAAGATCTTATGCACAAAGAATTAAGGAATGTACACATGAAACATTGAATGATTACACGGAAAGCAGGGTAAATTAATCATGGAAGCAGTATGCATTATGTGAATTCCTGTGTTGCAAACTTGTATTGTGTTTATTTAAATAAAATTTAAATATGAATTAGGTAGTACCCACACTAGTCCCACAGACCTTATTAGAAAAGTAATCAGCCAAAACCCTTTATCCTATTCATTCTATGTACATGCAGCATACATATAAATTAATACATGTAAATTATCACAATATTCCTTCTCCATCCCATAAAAATTTCCATATGTACATGTATGATGTATGATTGAAACACAGAATAAGTACTGCTTTCACAATCAGGAATTATTTCTGTATAACAATGTGAAGCACTTTAATCTTATTTATGAGTCATAAAGATATACGACTTTAGCCTCATCATGGGAATTTACACAGCTTTATAGCCTGTTCTGTTATCTTTGATTAATCATTAACGATCATTATTGAGACCCTAAAGGCCTATTATTTAAGGTCATTAAACTAGTGAATAAGTGAACAGGTCCTATCATGATCTGATGTACATGTACATGTAGGCCTACTCTGCACATGTACTCTGCAGTAAAAGATTGTGTCATTGATTTGCACGTCAAAAAACATCTATACGAATCAAATCAGCTGAAATCATATCCAATGTGAAGATTAATATAAATAAACACCTCTCATAGAGACTTGGGGTAAAATATTGAGTTTTGGTGAAAATCTGGACGGTTTAACTTCATCCTTTTTCAAATTGCTCAGGAGCAATTTAAAAAAATCTGTGACGTCAAACGTGCACGTGCCGTTCCAAAATGGTCCGATCAGCCGTTAGCCAAAGGTCGCGCAGGGGATAGCCGTTAACCAATCAGAGGGCTGCGCTGGTCTTGCTACGGTGCACAGTAACCGCGATTCGCAGTTTGAGCAAAATTGAAACTCACAGAAAGAACAACATTCTGGTAACATGTGATGTCGTTATTAGT
>JZLH01S0065820.1:5544-23621 GCA_001188425.1 Eucidaris tribuloides | reverse complement strand
AAAGATATCTTGCTAAAACAACAAGAACAGTGCAACTCACAATGTTGTGTCACTTTTACGGGTAAGGGGGCCTGATGCTATCAGTGCCACTGTAGTAAAGCTGCGCACATTTGCTGATTTGACCTTTTCGTATTTAATTGAACATATCTCAGGATTAAAACAAGCCAAAACTGAACAGAAACAAAACAGCATTGAAAGGCTACGACTATGCCCTTTTGGATGATGATTGTAAGTCCATGACGCTCACAAAAAATGTTTTTCTTAATCACCAAAGAGGGCCGCTTTTGACTTGCACAATTATTTTTGAGCACACATCTGATATCATGAAACAATATCAGCCCAGATAATTTACAATCACACATAATTAATCACATTTAAAAAAAAAAAAGATATCTTGAGAAGTCAATTAAATTCAATATATAAATCATCTTATTTCAAATTAAACATGTACAAAGATTATTACAATAAGCATACCCAGCGTCCTCTTCTAGCAAGAGCAGGAAAGATTCCTCCTCACCCCGGCAGGAGACAGGGTTTACACAAACTAAACATAATGATGCTCCAAACACAAAACATAGAACAGGAGTAACAAGAACAAAAACAAAAGAACAACAACAATCGCAAACAAAACAAAAATTAAAAAACTTTTTTATAATTTTTTATTAAGACAATAATTAAATACCTATGGATGTGACATATTTTGGGCCAAATTCTTATGTGCAAATTACATGGCAAAAACTGCATTACTGATTCAACAATTTATGGGCAGGGATTCTTTCACATGCAACCTTTGTATTCATCTCTTTTACACCCTCTAACGTGCTAATCACATATTTTATATGAATATTTGCCTGTATCACACAATTACATAAAAATGAAATTGGGCTGCTTTCATAATCGTGCACCTCTGTCTTAAAAGATGCTCAGCGATGTGCAAGTCCAATTACTCCCTTCATTATCGATACCCAAAGAAAGGGAATGGCTGTTGAAGTCTGAGATCCATACGCTTATGAATTTGTTGTTTTATGAGAAAAACTAATAACGACATGTACCAGAATGTTGTTCTTTCCGTGAGTTTCAATTTAGCTTCAAACTGCGAAATCGCGTTACTATGCACCGCTCAGCAAGACCAGCGCAGCCCTCTGATTGGTTAACGCTTACCCCCTGCCCCGACCTTTGGCTAACGGCCTGATCGCGACAATTTGGAACGGCACCTGCCGACCCCGTTTGACGTCGCGGGATATTTTGAAATTTGCTCCTGAGTAATTTGAAAAAGGAATGAAAGTTTAACCGTCCAGATTTCCCCAAAACTCAATATTTTACCCCAAGTTCGTATGAGCAGGTGGTTTACTTTATATTAATCTTCACATTGGATATGATTTCAGCTTTTGATTTCATTCATATAGATGTTTTTTGGACAGGCAAATCAATTGACAACAATCTTTAAAATTCAATGTCAGTAAACTATAAAACTTGGAAAACAAGTCGCTGAATTCTGATGATTATGCGGTAGGGTTCCAAAAACCTAATTAACAATTGTCAGTTAAATGCAGACCATGTGTTAAATCTAATGTATAAATCTGTTTAATTATTGTGTACTTTGCAGGTTCATATATACACCTGCCCTTCAGGGATAAACAATTATTCCTTTTTACTATTTCAGTGATACGCCTCATGCAAAATGAAATTTTATCTGTTGCAAATTGATACTTGATATGTATCCTTAGTAGCAAATAGAAGTGTTTTATTCATTATATATAGTCGCGGTATTTTGATTTCCATGCCTAATTAGATCACTGACCTGACCAATCATCAGTCAAGTCATATACCCATATTCTCTTGATCATATTTTTTTGTTTATGGCTTTATATGGGGGGAAACTAATTATGCCACAGATAATCAAATAATCTAATAAAAGCTGAACGAAAGCACTCCACTGACCTGCATGAAACTACACATTGGAATGGAAACGAGCATTAGTTGCCAATTATCTTATGATCACCTCTTGCACTCTGCATTAAATCTGTTTCATAGCCTTTTATTGCTTACGTATTTAAAAACACCTGGTATATTGTTACATTGCCCCAGAAATAAGAGCACTGATACTCGGCGTACGCTCGCTTCCCAATCAGCTGCAACTAGACTCTTTTATAAGTGAGCAGATTTTGGTGGATGATATTCAGTTGTATGATTAAACCACCACGCATGGCTGCTGGCGTATCTCCAGTGCTACCATTCTCTCTGATGCCCCTTCCTGTACGCTTGTTTGCCCATTCGCAGCAACTATCCAAATGAAGTCTGTGCGAAGATGATCCGCTACCAGCGATCACACAGGTTCCGGTCCAGGCTGGTCAGCCGCCGTCAGAAAATTCCCACGCGTCGGCCCTTTTGAAAGTTGCGGTCAATGATCATATTGCGGTCCGATCTGTAAGTGGCCCCTCCTCCGGTCTAAGACGGGTAGCTGCGTCATCTTTATTCGCAAGCATGTGGTGATATGGACCCTCGATGTAGTCCGAAGGGTGAATTACGCCTGTTCGGGGACCAAACATGTCGATCCAAGCAAGCAGCCAGTCAGCAAAATTCTTGCAATACCTAGACCCTCCTGAAGGTGGGGCAAATGATCCATGCGCTTTTCAATGGTCTGAAAACCCCTCCTCAGGGGAGACCAAACGTTCTGGCCAATGCGCCTCAGCTTGGTCAGCACGATTTCTCGCATACGTAAAAATCCTGCCTGATCAACGCTTGTGGATCTCGAGACAGTAGCAAGATTGCGAGTACCCGCCCTTGATTGACAAGAGAAGGTTTACAGCGCCTCAGACGCTGAATAGCCAACAAGACATGTGGGTGCATCTCGCTTCTAACATGCGTGCCCTTATGTAAGTATATCCATTTGTATTTTTGTAATAGTAATCTTTCCCCTAAAGAAGCATTTATTGCAATTAATGTATGCATATACAGAACACCAATATACAATGTGCTTAGTTTACATAACGCATTACAGATACTATTAAGAATTAATAGAAGTTAATTATACAAATATATAAAGACACGATCTGAACCTCAGTCACGATCGAAAAACATATCTTCATCACATAGCTCTCCTGCAAATTGCATAAGGTGTAAGAAACACTAGGAAATTAGATGGACAAACATAGTGCTAAAAACGACACACAAAATTTACCGAATAATAGAAATAAATTTGAGACATGCTAGTAAAGCTTCATTTTATACATTGAATCAACTTGAATCAAATGCGAAATGTTATGTGCATTGCTTATTATATGCCTGTTACTTTCCGTCTCATAAAATCAGCCTGATTGTTGTTCATCACAGATTGTATACCATTTGGTTCATTTATTATTATAATGATTCAGTAGTTATTGTTCTGATGCAGTCATGTAGCTTATTCTGGATGCATAGCCTCTTATAGTAGTTAAAACACAGCGGGCCACAAATCCATTTTGAAATGTATAGGGGGGACATCACATGCAGCCGCCATGATTTTGCAATACCATCAGGTTCCAAATTTCCCGTCACGCTCAGCGGGGCCGCGGGGGGGGCCTTACGAAAAACAAATCCCAGCGTCCCGAAAACTTACGCAGCGGGGGGGGGGGTTTACGAACAAAAAAATTCTCCAAAATCCTAAGTCTGTGTAAATTCGTGGGGGGGGACCATTGATAATGTGTCCCCCACCTTCAATTCGTGGGGGGACATGTCCCCCTGTTCCCCCCACCACCCCCCTGCGATTTGGCCGGCACGACCCTAGTAAAACAAAAGACATTTCAAAAGTAGAGTATGAGCAAACTAAAATACATGTATGCTGAATATTGGCGTATAAAAAACATCATCTAGAATTAAACCATATACATTTTATCAAGTAGCCTTACGATTCATGTTTAATATGCTAAGCCGAATATTTTATGAAGGTGAAGAAACTGAAGAAAATTTTACTTTGTAATGTTGTACGTTGTTTTTGCCTCCGGCCTCACGCAGACAGCACATTTAACATGAAAATATTTAGTCCAATTTACATAATCAGTCTGCTTCATGAATCACTCTGTCATGCCGTTCCTACAGGCTGAAGATTGGCAGCGCGTCATCACATCTGCCCTCACATGCCTTTGAGAGGCCTGAGAAGCGCTAATTTACATTGAAAAGATAATCGAAATAGTCTGTATTTAAACTCAGTTATGGAAGAGATTTAAGAAACTATTAAATACTGAGACTAAAATATATATGCCTATGCCATGTAAACTCACGCTTCTCTGTCTGTGGATTTTAGTTCAAATCGTGACAAAAGTCGTAAAAGTATTCACATTTTACTACAAACAATTTGTTAAATCACCTGCGTCAGACTATTAAAGCAGATCTACATCTATATTCAAAGATGGCAAGAAATCAGAACTGAGTTTAGGTGGCCTCTTGGTATTTATTGCAGTGTCAGATATACAGAATCAGTGATCGCCAAATGTTCACTACAGAAATGGTCCCCTGAGTTGATAAGCCCATCAATGTGATGTTGCAGTTACATGATTAGTTAGTTTACATTCGGGTGTTTTTTTTTTGTGATTTGATTTTGATCATACATTATTATTGTTTTTGTAATCGTTTCATTATAGAAAACCAATAAAAACCGTAAAAAGAAAACAAAATTCACATTTTTCTTTCATGACCTAGGCTATCACGTCTTCGCAAACATGTTGACCCCAAAGGATGGCCAGTGAAACTTTTCAGACTGCCCATGTGGTCTCATAACATTGCCGACAATTGCTGCATTAGCTTGCTTTGTCCTTGGGCATGATTCAATATTTGTAAAGTTCACAATTTTATCATGAAACTCAACATTTTCTTTCTGAAGTCACACAACATGTTGTTTCGTGAATAGAAGATAAAGAAACAACCGTAAGAGATTAGAAACATTAAACACTAACTAAAAACTGAAAATAATTCAAACTCAAAATGAAATTGCCAAAATGATTGTTAAAATTCAAGAATCGTTATTTGAGATGCATAGCTAAATCCATGTCAGTGAAATCACCTAAACAGTGGCAATGGATACAAAGACATTGTCTTTTCCTTCAATAAAAAAAAATTAATTTTGTTTTAAAACTCTGCCAGTTCTAGCTTATTGAACATGTGATAACGAATTATTTTGATTGCTCCTTGCCTTGATTTCAATGTTCAGTGATAGGAACTATTTACCCATAGGCAGCATTAAGTATATTGATATAAAATCGTTTCCAAAACGGGTGATATAGATTGAAAGATGTCATATATTCCAAATTCGGGAATAGTCGGTTGTATACAATCGGAAAGTTGTGTTGCAGTCATGTTTTTGTCGTAATTGTGAGACACATTCAACGTCAGTTTTTGTCTCGTAATTGGATAACGTATAACGTATTCAAGTAAAAAAAAATCCAAAAACAATTCCTCATAGAAAAAATGCGGTCCATATCAAAAGTCGATTAAAATGAGAATTAATGCTGACAAGCGAAAAACACATTCAACTTCGGAGCCGACTTCTGATAAACACAAGCCGTTTGAAGGAATGCTAGACTTCTCATTTTGAGTGTAGCTATCTCAATAAAATAGCTTGAATTTGACATTCATTATTTTCTGAAATAATGTATATAAATCTTCGAAGAATTTGGATCACGCTAAACTTATGTTGTTATACCGGTACTCTTTAACAAAGAGTGTATTAATGTCCTCTTGTAATGAGTTGATTTTTTAAATAGCTTAAAAAAGGAGTATAAACAGGCTGATTTCAATACTTTGGAGTTGAACACCCCCACCCCCCCCCACACACACACACACACACACACACACACCACACACACACACCACCACACACACACACACACACACACACACACACCACACCACACACACCACACACACACAATACACACACAGCACACACATACACACACACACAACACACACACACACACAACCACCACCACACACACACACACACACACACACACTGAGTTTCAGTCTTTTCACACCTAAAATGCCACACACAATGCATAAATTGATTCGCTCCGTTTCAACTCGTACAGTGCCGAAGTTTGCCACCTACTCCACCACAAATTGAACGATAACACACATAATGTCTATAGAGCTGTAATTTCTCTGCGCATGTATAAATTTGTGTTGTAACAAACTGACCAATGCGTTTCTGTATTTTCACTTCCATGTTTTACTATCTGTAGCGCCAACTGGACCTCCCTGTCAAGCTGGCACAACGAGTTCACGCTCCAGACAGTCGCCAGGACCGTTCACATTGGTCCATTATGCCCTTAACATCGATTCTCGTCTCCTGCTTCTAGCATCCCATGAGAGTCGCGACCTTACCAAGAAGGTACCAGATTGTTGCAGTCTCAACTCTTTGAATAGCCTTACAAAAACATATGGTCTCCGAAACGTCCGCGACAGGAGACAACGAAACCTCTGGGAATTCATTGCAGCTCATATTATGTACTGGTATAATCATAGCATGCGTTCCTCTCCACTCAGGCGATATCGTACATTCTAGGCTCTGTGCTACTGCTCTAGAATGAGTTAATGAAGATCAATTTTGACATGTGCTAAATATATCTCTGATAGATGTTAAAAAGTGCTAAAAGAACAAGCAGTTTATAAAACTTTCACAAGATAAACAAGAAATGTATAGTGTTAGTACGAAGGAGATTTACCTGCAAGTGTAACTATTACGTAACGGATTGCTATCTTTCAGTTCCCGGTGTACATGAAATTAACTCTGGTCAATTTTCAGACATTTGCTCTAATGACTGTATGATGGGCTCATGCATCGCCACTTGACCCAGATCTATATTCCTTGATGTGCCGGAGCCCCCCCGCCCCCCACTCATACACTTATGAAATAAAACAATGACCATTTTATTACAGGAATATGTCATGTTTGCAAGTAGTAAGAATACAAGTTGTGTGGATTAGTAAATTTTGGGGGCAATTCTCAATAGATCAATAAACTTTGCATTCATAAGGCAAAATACATAATATGCATAATGGGTCCCGAGGTTGCCTTTTAAATCCTGAGTTTTGTATTATTTGACTGCGTGGTGGTTGTTGATATTTCCATACTATGTGTTAGATAGCACTACTGAGTGTGCTGTTGCAGTGAAAGCTGAGGGATCCTTCCATGTGGTCCGATCCATTTGTAATGCTTATTGAACAGGAATAACTTTTGTGACCGATTTTGCCCATTTGTAATCAAAATTAGGATCCTAGATTCCGTACAGGACCTCCTGTTGACTCGGGCGCAAAGGTGTGTTGTGATGAAGCTCAGACACAAATGTTTTAAATTTTAACCTACAATTTCTTACTGTGGTTGTAAATCATTTCTATCATTAATGATACGCTCCATGCCAGATCGTCGACAGTCACGTTTGGATATTAGAGCCTTTGCTGTATGAATCAATGTTGACGAATTGAGGCCAAATACAAATTGGAGGGTCATAAATATTTTGTAAAAACTCATATCGCTGACAACAGCGAGGAATCTACATAACAACCGAAATTCTATCCTTCGATAAAACTATTACACAACTTGAACCTGTGAATGGATCAGGCCAAAAAAAAAATCATCCACTGAGTTGAAGTTTCTCAGAATTGTGCTAATGTAAAAACTCCAATCACACAAATAATCTACGTACGTTTACTTCCGAAATCTTACACACTCACGAAACCCAAGTGAACTAACATCACTCTATTGGTGCATAATAGGGAAGAGAATACTATGGCAGTCTGCCTTGTATATTACCAAGAAATCCATAATTTATTACTTGTAGGCTCAGGGCTCTGAGACTCGAAGTATTTTCATCTTGTTTGACTTTATTCTTTGTCTGTGATATGTCTCATAGCGTAATCTCCCTCTTCTTGTTAACACTTCATTCACCAAATGCATAAGTTTGCATGGTATCATTCTGTCAATAAATCTGTCCGTCTTCTGCTACACGTATCACGCTTTCAGGTTTCAAGTTCACCCCCTGCAGAGTTGGCTAATCACAGGACCCTAGGCGTTGGGGTGAGGACATTAAACTGAGGAGCCATTTATCTTGTGAGCATATTGCAAAAAATAATTGTGCACACACACACAAAATACACAATTTTAGTCATCGATTGCCAAAAAGTGCGGTGTCTTTGCTGTGTGTGTGGGGGACAGAGTGATATGGTCCGATAATTAGGGAGGGTAAAGTCGTGAGAGAGCAGTCTTAAAGGCACTGATCCATGACTGCAGGAAGTATTCCAAATTACCTGAAATTCATGCATGAGAGAGTGGAGCGAACAAGCTGGAGGAAGTACATTTAAGCTAATTGCTTTCCGGACAAGCCCCCAATTTTGTTACAATGCCTTCACACCAAAGGAATTGCAAAAATAAATTTAAAGTTTACAATAAAAATCTTTTCCTCTTTATGAAAAAATCAGTATATCTGGAAATACCGGAAATCACAGAAAATATTTTAATCTGTCCAAAAAAAATCCAGAAATCCAGAAATGTGGCATATTTGAGACTATAAACCACCAACTTTACCTCCAAGACTTTGGGGTTTGCTGTTAAACTGCCTTGATCACATCTGACGCAAATGGAGTAGAGGCCCCTGAGGTTCACAGGTATGCGTAGTCTGTCCCCACCACCGTCCGTCTGGGCAGGGGGTGAACTTGAACCTGAATGCATGATACATGTACAGAAGATGGACAATTTTATTCAGACAGAATGATACCATGCAAACTTTGCATTGGAAATGACAGTTTACAAAAGAGGGGAAGATTACACATGAGACATATCACAGACAAAGAATAAAGTGCAACATAGAAAATACTTCGAGTCTCAAGCCACTTGAGCCCTACAAGTACAAATTAAGGATTTCCTTGGTAATCATACAAGGCAACTGCCATAATATGTCTCTCCCTATTTGCATGCAATCGAGTAAATTAATTCTGATCATTAGTGAAATACTACGAATAGATTATTTGTGTGATTGGAGTATTTATACATTACACAAATTCTGAGAAAGCTTTCACTGGATGATTTTTTTTTGCCTGATCCATTCTACAGGTCCATGAACAGTTTTACAAGGATTTTTTGATTCCTTGCAGGTATATTTTAACATTTGACCTCATTTGACCTCATTTGACCATTGACCTCAATTAACATTGGGGCTCATGCAAGGCATCTAATATCCAAGTTTGACTGCAAATGGGTTTATGGTTAGAAAGTTACTAACCCCAGTAGAAACTTGTAGGTAAATGTTAACATTTGATGTCTGACTTCATCACACACAACCTTTGACCCCAGTCAACATTGAGGTCCCTGTACGACATCTAGCATCCTAATTTGATTACAAATGGGCAAATGGTCACAAAGTTATTCCTGTTTCATAAGCATTACAAATGGATGGACACTGCTAAGGATCCCTCAGTCTCACTCCACCTCAGTGGCTTGACAAAAGTGCAATGTATAACATACAAGCATAATCAACTCAGATTTAAAAGCAACCCTCGCCACCTCCCCCCCCCCAACATTGATTCCTAGTCCTTGCAAAACAATTGACATTCATTAAAGTCAATTTTTTTTTAGGGGGGGGGGCTGCACAGGAATGACGGGTACATCATCCTCTGAGAAATGTCTGAATTGACCAGTTACTATGGGATCAATCACTTCAATACACATTGCAGGTAACTTTTGCTCAAATCTTTGTTTTGTGAGTAAATCCCCATTTTTTGTTTTTAAATGAAATTGACTACAAATTAACTACAGCCACTGACTTTACATGTGACCATAAACAAAACAATAATTAGGAAATGGGTTGTTTCCTGGCGAGTTGTTAACAATAATAAAATCAAAGTGAAAGCAAAACTGTAAATTCTGAAGTATAAATTGAGGAAAGCAAATAGCAAAGACATGAAAGAGACTGCATGTGTACACTTAATGCCGCGTTTACACTATGTTCCCGGCGGCCACGGCAACCACGTTTCAGGCCACCGTGGACAAAACGGGATGGACGTGAGACCAGGCGGAAAGACCCACTACGGATCACCTCCAAGTACTGTTACGGCCTGTAACGTACTGTCGAGTTTTATTGCGTTCCCCTCTTTTCCTACGGCCTACTAGGTTTTTCATCCTCACCGTTAACTACCGTGGCAAATTTTTTGACGGTTAAAAAATCTGGCCCGTCATCTATGGCAACACGGACTGTCAAGTTCCCAGCCCGTCCTGCCGCGTGGTCTCACGTCCATCCCGTTTTGTCCACGGTGGCCTGAAACGTGGTTTCCGTGGCCGCCGGGAACATAGTGTAAACGAGGCTTAATAAACTTTAGTAATTTAGAACATCTGTACTAGCAATCAGGTTGATATTATCCCAATAAATTTGTACAATCTGTAAATATTTTCAGGCTTACCTTTAGATCCCTTTTTGGCTTTGAAACCCTTTCCTTTGGTCATTTTATTTTTCTCCTTTACTCCTGTAAAAAAAGAAACATGATGAAATTATCTAATTTGACTACCTACTAGTGTGGCCAACCAGTCATTTCTTTGTCCGTTTATAGATAAAAATGACTGTATCTAAGGCAGATGACATAAATTGACATTGCTTTGACAGATACATGGTTTACAGGGCAATCTACAAAAAAACATTAACTTACTAATGTCAGAAATTTGACTGGAACATACATTTTCATAGATACTTCAATTTGAACATGGCCCTTTTACACATTGACGTTACTTATTGAAACTTTCATTGAAATGGGAGATCCACCATTATTTGATGTATAATTTACCAGGCCTCTTTTCAAGGAGATTTCATATTAACATTACGCTTGAGACAGGGACATAATTTTGCAATATGTTTCAAGTCTGACTGATAAAAGTGGGGTTCAATTTGTAGGTTTACTCAGGAAGTCAGGAAATGTCACAGAGATTGTAGGTTCATTGATGCAAATACCACAGACCACATAATCATTACAATGCAACTGTTTCATAGTATATCAAAACTTTATTAAGAGGATTCAATGACATATATGACATTTTGTATTGCATCAAAAAAAAAAAAACCAATATGTGAATAAATACAAAACTATTAGATATCAATTACTTAAGTTGGAATGTATAGGTTTATAACACTAGATTAACTCTCATCAAGATCCGTGTACATTAAAGTTGCTTATCAATCCAATGCACAACTAGAGCAGTTCGACTGCGCGCAGTCGATGGGTATGCCTCCGCAGTCCACACTCCCATCCAATTGATGTAATTTGAAAAGCTTCAAGTTACCATGGTAGCAAGACCAATATGATGAATAAGCCCACGTGACCTTTGACCAAGTAACAGTAAAATCAAATAAGCAGTTCTTAAATGAGCTCAATTCGGACATGAGGCCTTGTGACCTTTGACTTCTGACCTTTCAACTCCAAAATCGAATCAGTAAATTGGTGCCTTATATTAGATACTCTACCCAAGTAACATGAAAATCCGTCTGGCCGTTTTCAAGTTATTATGGTAATGAGCCCAAATCAGATATATTTTAGGCCCGGTGACCTTTGACCTTTGAGCTTTCAGCTCCAAAATCTAATCAGTTCATTGGTGCCTCATAATACATACTTGGTCCTAGTTCCATCACAATCTGATTGGCGGTTCTTAAGTTATTGCGGTAATGAGATCCGGTAACAGACGGACGGACAACCCCAAAACATGATGCCTCCGGCAACTTTGTTGCGGAGGCCTAAAAAGAGAAGTACATAAGTTTGAAGTACAGTCCCAGGTTTCTAACAGTAATTCGTTCTCAGTTCCATCTCAACTGGTTTTCTTTAAACGTGAACCATGGTTACTGTTTTGTCCTCGAAAAACAAAATATTCTGTCCTACCAATCAAAGTTGTTGTGGGGGGGGGGAGGGAGGTTGTGAGATGGTTTTCAAGTGAAACTTACCATCATTAGGTCTGGGGTACTGTGCTTTCTTTGCGGCAGAACTCATGAAAGAATTTGGATCTCCAATGCCATACAACATCCACAGTTTAGCATTATCCGAATATTGAAATCTGCATGGAATAAAACAAAGAAAACAATATGAAACAATAAAATCTTAACAAATATAAATGATTCACATATTATCAGTTTAACAAAAGACAGTGAACAACTTAGAAAAGAAAAGAAAATGAAGTTAAATTGCTATTTAATTTTCCTGACTTGCCTGTATCAACACGCATTAAATTTTAGTGCACAAATTTGCATTTAGTAAATATACATGACATTTTCTACTTTCATCTTTTTAATGCAAAGAGTAATATGTTTATTTTTTCCAATAAAGAAACTATTTAAAGGCATTGTATAACATTGTTTCCAGTTAAAAAAAATCTGAGCTACATGATTCCCCATGCTACCAGTATCTTTGATAAGGTCAGAAACCCTGAAAAAAATTGTATTTCAAAATGATTATTTAGTGCTTTAACCCAAAAAAGGGCGGGGGGGGGGGGGGTGGGGGGGAATAGACGTTTCGCGCAATATGTCTGCGACGCGCGAAGCAGTTGTCACAACGTTTCATGACTTTATTCTGTCGAATGTCACACAACTTTTGAGACCAAATTTGCGACGTCCAGGTACGCGGTTCTAAAGTTACATAACATTTTGCACTTGCATGTCACCCCCAAAATCGCTCAAAAACGTGATTTTGTGTACAATTTCAATACAAATTGTGTTTTCAGCCAAAATTCATAAATGTTTGATTATTTTCACTTTTATTGGTTGAAATTAATTAACTTTGTGCTGTTTATGATCACCAGTGTCCCCGACAAATTTCATCGAAAAAACAATAGAAAACAAAACGTTGAAAAAACAAAGAAATACATAAGAAATTTGAAAAAACAATAAAATACATAGGAAATCAATTTTGATTCTGGATTTTTTTCAAGTAAACTTGCTAAGAAGGCTAAAAAGAGTGTCCAGACCCAAAAATTAGCATTTTGGGAGCTTTAATTGGTGATTTAGAGCTTAATTATGATTTTATGCATAAATTAGCATAATTAATATGAAATTAATTCCTGATAATTAAAGGTTAGTGACATCATTGGAAACACTTGAAAATGTCTCAAGAACCAAATGAGTTGAAATGTATACCAACTATACACTAACTGGAATGGATCTCCCAGCTGGAAGGATTTGTCTGTAATCTGTTTACTTAATGAGAATCAAGCATGAAACATATAGTATTTTTTTTTTATTTTCTGGAATGGATAAAAATAAGACCATAAAAAGGGCCACATCAGCAGGTTTGGCCTGCACGCGAGGGTACATTAAGATCATTAGTTAATTCGATAGAATGAGTCAACAGCTTTTGACTACAAGATTTCACAGGGATAATCCTGGCATAGTTTACTTGATTCTAGAGAAGTTTCAGCCCAACTATACAGTCTTGTAGATTACATGATGGGTAACGTGCGTGCCGATTTTCGGCGCGATCGAAGGCCGAGATCGTCGGGGGGGGGGGGGGGGGGGCAGAATCAGCCCCCCCCCCCCAGATATAGCATAGCCAAAAAAGCCCAGCCTGATTAGGGTTAAAAAGTGAAAATCGTAAGTTGACTGGTTTTACCTGCCCATTACCTCCCACAGACTTACTGTGTGTAGGTCTGGGCTATTTTGTACTCGCCCCGAGTTTTGTTTATTCATTCATATCTTGCCAGTGGCAGCATAAATTTCCAAACTTTTGTATTCTAGGGTGTTTGTGTGTCCATTCAAACACTACTATGTAGCTCAGATTGCAAAGTTTGACAATATTTTAATTTGAAGCTCCACAATGTTAGCCTGTGTCTTTAAGGTGTATGATATGGAAATTTCGATCTGAACATAAAAAAAATTTAAATTTTGTTCATACCTCACTACATCTGGCATGTTTTCCAGACAATCGCGCAAGGTTGTGAATCCTAGCTCCTCGTAATCCAGAGGGAATCCTGCCAATTTTTTGTAGTCGCCATGGAATCTGTCCAGAGGTACCCCACCGATCTTGGAAAGGAGCACTGCACGGACTGATTTTTTCATGCTGTCGGGGATCTGTTTAGAAGGCGACTCGTTGCTGGCCATCATGCACTGGATATGTGGATTAACTGATCCGTCCTGTGAAGATGTTCTGAGAACATTACATAAGGCACAAAATGATATTTCAAAATTTCATGTTGATTTGATTCCATTTCCTGTATGGTTCTTTATCACATCATTTCATGCAATACAATACTAATATCACAAACAATAATTTCCAAAAATTATACAAATTTATACATTAATATATGGATTAACATATAAGCAGAGCTTAATTCTGTTATTCTATATGTACACTGTTGCTCAATTAAACATGTACACTGTAGGCCTACATTTTGCATAATTAATTACATACTCCCTTCAATCCCATGTTCTGCTAAATCTGAGGTAGAATTCAGCATGGTTTCTGACTTGTGACATGCCACATTCAGGTCTTTCTTATTTTTTTTACTCCATTGCAGACCAAGACTAATTCTGCTCATTGGCACAAAAGAAACAATATGCATGCATGCAATGATTTTTGTACAAATGGCTCAAACATGTATCAGACACACCTACTACGTATGTGGTTCTGAGCAGAGCTGTACGGACCACATACACCCAACACTGGAAAATACGAACAAAGTTTGCACTGTATGGATTGAATGATCCAGTCCCGCCAAAACTGGACAGAATTTTTTTCAGGATACGGGGAAGAAATTTCGGAAAATTAAAAAATGAAAATGTTGAAGCGATGAGTCCTTCATTTTCAAATTGTACATGTATGTTGAGGTCATTGGTAAACTATCCATTTGGAGCAATATTTCAGTATAATTTTGTTCAGAAAGGTGAATTTCAGAGCACATTCTTGTGCCATGACTGCATGAAAACCACTCATTACTTTGTACACAAAAGTATTGAGTTGCCCCCATGTGTGGTATCAGAGTGGTGACTCACCGTGACTGTAAGCTGTTCAAATTCATGAAAAGTTACAAACCCCATTTTCTTGTCATTCAAAACTAGGCCCGAGTCATTAAGTGTTTAGCTTGAAACGTTTTATGACCTTCATAAAACGTTTAAAGCGTTTACACCCAGTTGTAATTTATGGGTCCTTATATTAAGTATAACAATAAAGTACACTAGAAAATAAGTTGAGTAGGTTTAAGCATGCACCAGGGGGCATTTTGATTGATATGAGCTGTCACAGAGTGGTTACACATGTCCTCGCTGATGTGTGGTAATAAAACACAGATATCACCACTAACCATATCATCAGACTCTATTAACATTGTGTAGTACAATGTAATGGAATAAAAATTTCAAGTTTTGAGGAGTAATAATTTTCTTGTGTCCTTTCTCTGAAAGTATAGGGAGGTAACTTGATGTTAAAATGCAGTGCTTTCAACTTCTTTCTCTACAGATCTCATCAATTTAACTTACATGTAAATAGCAATGTGGTGTATGGTTTATAGACTATAGTTTTTTGACAGCAAGTTGTGACCTTGTCTCGTAACTGATGAAAAAAATGTCTGTAAACAGAAGAGGATTTGTTCACACTGAAGTTATTACATCAGGCATATAGTGACACAGGTAGTGGTAATACATGTAGGTCTGTGTGTGGTAGTCGGTTTGTTGGTTTTTTTTCAAGAGATCTTAGTTCTGATAACATTATTGCAAAGTGGAAACACAGCTGTTTGGTATTTTCACATAAATTGAGGTCATAAAACTTTGGTCAAAAAGCCATTTAACAGCAGTCAAAATGGGTGACAACTCATAGTAACTGGTATTTTGAAAATACCTTCCCATATGTTGATAATTAAGGGTTTAAACGGATTGCAAAATTGCAAAACGTTTTGCTTTTTAACGTTCGTTCGTGTGAACGTCGTGTAAACGTTTTGACTCAGGCCTGTTCAAAACACAATGAAAAACAATTTTTGCATGTACATATGTACAAGACAAGACATCAAGTGCCATAAATAATTTCAAACACAACAAAAAATAGCAAACAAAATTAATATTCATGTTGGTCAGAGTGATTTTAATCTCTCCCAACACAAGTTTGGTTTTCTGTGCATTTTGAATGACAAGAAAATGAGTTTTATCACAGCATTTATAAGTTCACAAACAAAATTCTGACATTTGTTTGAGTTGTCTGTGCAATCACTCATGAATTTAATTTGCTTGGCACAAGTGATGTGATGCTAGATTTTTTGTATGTATGCAACTACTCCAATTCTTAGTATATGAAATATGGTGTGCCGCCAGCAATAGAACAAGATCAAGCAAGACGTGCAAAACAACACTTATATTTTGCCATGCAATAACAAACCCAAAAGCAGCAGCAGTAATCTACATCGAATGAAAGTCCAAGAGCTGTGCAGATCCAAACATGTCTGAGCTGTCAAAGTTTAGTGAGATATACAGTATCCCACACGTTTAGCAATATTTAACATGGTTTTCACTTGTGAAGCTGCTCAGTGGTTTCCAAGTTTAAAGACTGTGTTTTTGATTTGCACACCCAACTGTTTTTGCTCAGATTTGATCCACCTAAAAATAGGTAGATTCTAAATCTGGATAAAAATGCAGTGTTCAACATTTGGGATTCATATGTTTAGTTTCTGAAATATAAACGATAAAGCATTTTAAAGACACTATTTAACATTGTGGAAGACCCGTTTAAAAAATTGTCAAACTTTGCTATCTGACATATCCGACAGTGTTTGGATGGACAAATAAACACTGTAGAACACAAAACTTTGAACAGTTATGCTGTCACTTGTTAAATACGTACAGATAAAAATCGGCACATGAATTATTCTCAGCCGATAGAAAATTCTGCTACGCAGCAGTCTATGGAGAAAAACGGGAATGGTAGCTCAATGATTTGCACTTTTGAAAAGCACTTAATGATCGCTTTTAACTGCAATTTTTTAAGGCTTCATTTTTAGACCTTATCAGAGACAATGGTATCATCAGATCATCCCCGTACTACGTGGGTAACAAACCCACGTGAAACTGTGTAATACGTGGATGTAGGGTGAAATTATTTGAAACATATTGTTTCTTTTAAAATTTCTCTATCAGATTTGTATTACTTACAATATTATTATTCAACTTGTTCACTTACAATTGTGAACAACTTTCTTGCTCTTCGTTTTTCGGCGTAATTTTGTCCTTCCCTTCTTCCCCAGTACCTCCACGTACGATCGCCAGTCAAAACAAGCGTGTGACCCTGCAGACAAGTAGTCTTTTACCCAAGTAGTAACAATCCATGTAGGATATAAAGCGTGCTTAACCATAAAAAGACTGGGGGGGGGCCTAAAAGGCCCTCCCTCAACATTTTTTGTGATAAATTTTTAACGCGAGAAGCTATGGCCGCGATATTTCATGACTTTTTTCTTTGAAGTCTTGCGCATCTTTTAAGCCCGAATTTGCGACGCCCGGGTACCCAGTTCACGAGTTATGCATAATTTTGCACCCGTGCGTCAGACCCAAAATTGCTCAAACACGTGATTTCATGTACAAAGTCAATGCAAATTGTGTTTTCAGCTAAAATTCATAAATGAGTGATTAATTTTGCTTTCATTGATAACAATCATTTGATTTGCTGCCATTTATGACCGAAATAATGTCACCGACAATTTCCAGTGAAAAAACAATAAAAAACAAAAAGTCGCAAAACAAAGAAATACATAAGAAATTCCAAAAACAATAAAATACATAAGAAAACATTTTGATACCGAATTTTTTTTAATGTGCCTCCAATCAGAATCTCGAAAGGAGTCTTTAAACAAAAAAATGAGCACTTCAAGGGCTTTACTTAATGATTTACAGCCAAATTCTAATTTCATGCATAAATTAGCATAATTAATTAATTAAAAATATATTTGACTAATTTTTGAACAATCAAATATACAATTCTGTAGATTATGTCATGGGTGACGTGTGTGTCGATTTTCATCGTGATCGCGCGATCAACGGCCGAGATCTGAAGGGGGGCTGTTGCGCCCACAAATGTAATAATCGCCCACAAATGTAACAACGCTC
>JZLH01S0065815.1:1227-11828 GCA_001188425.1 Eucidaris tribuloides | reverse complement strand
GTCTCGAGACCTCCAACACTGATAATGCAGTCAGTAAGCATTTCTTATTGAGTGTGTGGAAACCATTTTGCATGAGCTGTGACCTTTGACCTTTGAATTGCAGACTCCAACTTGAATTTGACTTGTATATTAGTGTCATCTACCTACATACCACATTTTTTAAAATTCTGTCAAATATTTATTAAGTTATCACCCCAAAACCATTTTGCATATATAATGAGCTGTGATCTCTGACCTTTTACCTGCAGACTCCAAATTCGAACTTGACTTGTATTTTATTGTCATCTATCTACATTCCAAAACATTTTTTAAATTCCGTCGAATATTATTCAAGTTATCATCCAGAAACCAATTTGCATATATAATGAGCTGTGACCTTTGACCCTTGGACTTGCGGACTGCAAATTCGAACATTACCTGTATTTACATGTGATCTACTTACACACCAAAAATATTTAAAATCTGTCAAATATTTTTTAAGTTATCGTGCGGAAACAAATTAGGGGGACGGACGGACCAACGGACTGACGGGGCAACGCTTAATGCCCCCTCGAGACTTCGTCTGCGGGGGCATGACAACACTTGTATGTGAGTGTGTGTTGGGGGAGGGGTTATTTGGGGGTATAATTATGAATTACAATACCATTTATTGGATTTATGTCATGAAATATCTCCCCAAACTGATAAAACACATTTACAAAATCATTGAATAAGAAATCCCCTATTGTACCATTGCAGTATAATGCAAATGTCCGTCCGTGACAAAATTTTTGTCCGTCCATGATATTTTCAAATTCATATTTAGTATATAAATATTTAATTGATCTGGGTTTCGTACATACACATTATAGGTCTTTTGCCAGTGAGATAGCTCAGCACGTTTTTGTTTAAATCTATTACCCCAGCAACAGAATAAAAAACTTTTAAATGTTCTTTCTGTCACGGACGGACAAATTTGCATAAACGTGAATAGAAAAATGCGGTTTGACCACTATTGTACAAATATTTCACAACATTATTCTGCACTTTAGCAAACTGGTGTTTCATCTATAATCATTTGCAAACAAAACACGAGACAATCTAATGATTGTCAAAATAGGACCAAATCAATATTTCTCAAAAGTGTCCGTCCGTGACAGCAGTTTTCAACACCCCTATTCGAAAGTGAGTCATTCCAGTCGCTTTCCGGACCTTACCAAATAAAGCAAATATGGATTTTAGAAACTTTAGATATCAATGAAAGATCCGGCAGTGATAACATCATAAGAATATAAAAATGAATTTTTTACCCCAATGCTCACTTTAACCGATCAGGCTCTGGTATGAAAGGTTGGTAAACTTTAACTTAATTGCACCACAGATCAAGATTGCAAATGACACTGATTCCAAAAAGCTTGACAACTGTCTTCTTAAACAACAGGATTTCATAAGCAAACAAACACAGTGGTGGTTCACATTCACACAAGTACTGGTTACTGATACTATCCTGTGCAAATATACATTGGACTTTTAGGACATCAATGCAAAACATTTTACAGATAACAGTTTTTATTATTTTCTTTCATAAAAATATTGGACAGGCCCAGTTCAAGTATGAACAAGTATCTGGATTATTTCAAGCTAACCATACACGTAGTTCATGTTTGAACACATCTGAGATGCTGTCTGCATGTTAGTAACAAATTGTGTTTTTTTCCATAGGGTGTAAATACAACTGTTGAAATTTCCATTGACCCACAGGACACATTAAATTGCATGCAAAATACCCTCACTCATCAATGCGGAAATTTGAAACTAATCAATAAAACCTGCCAATTGAGATATCTTCTCCCAATGCCAAACTATTTTCCATGTGTGATTTGAGTTGACATTACATGTACATGCATTTGTTAAGGAAATATTTTGAAAGAAAACAAAACAATGTATTGTGAAAAATTCTAATCATGATGAATTCTGGATCTGGATCTGGATCTGGATTGAATACGCTGAAAAACTCTGGATAGAGTATCACTCAGCACTGAAGTGTGGTGGGTGTGCTAATCAAGACGGAGATGATGCTGGAGAGCATCTTTATATGTTTTAACATCATGTATTTGTTTAATCTCTTTGGGTAGAGCATTCCAGTCTTTTGCCGTCTTATGGAAGAAAGTGTTAGCAAGTGCAGATGAAGTGCCATGGGTAATTGAGTAGTTGTCTGGATGGTAGCTTCTAGTTGTCATTCCCGTAGGAGCTTGGGTGGGTTGGATATGGTCATCCATTTTAAGATCAATGATGCCATTCTTGATTTTATGGAATGTTGAGAGTCTGATGAACTTGCGTTGTGTTGGTAGTGGATGGAGATTGAGATCTTTGATCATCTTAGATAACGAGCTCTGCCATTTGTAATCACTGAGTATAAATCTGGCCGCCCTGTTTTGTATTGCCTGGATCTTGTTGACATTACTCTGGGTAAAAGGGTCCCATACAGAGCAGCAATACTCAAGATGTGGGCATACGAGGCTCTTGTATGCTTGAAGTTTAACATTTCTTGGCGCATTGTGAAGATTTCGATGCAGGAAGCCAATGATGCTACTTGCCTTGGCTGTTGCTGCATCGATGTGTCTGTTCCATTTGAGATTGTCAGAAAGAATTACGGTACTTGTGGCTGGAAACTACTTCAAGTTGTTGGCCAAACAGTGTGTAAGAATGATGAATTGGGCGAGTTTTCCTTGTGAAGCGCATCACGTTACATTTGTCAGGTTTGAATTTCATTTGCCATTTCTTCTCCTATTTTTCGAGGGTACGCAAGTCTCTCTGGAGCGCTAGGCAGTCGTCATGACACTGGATAGGGCGATAAACCACACAGTCATCTGCAAAGAGGCATACCTTCGAGGAGATGTTCTCTGGGAGATTATTGATATAAATCAGGAAAAGTAGAGGGCCGAGGATCGTGCCCTGCGGCACACCCGAGGAGAAGTGGACAGGTTTTGACGATGAACCTTGAACCACAACTGTTTGTTCTCTTTCAGTTAAAAAGTTGGAGACCCATGACAGAAGAGAATCCTCTATGCCAAGATGCTTGAGGTGATGGAGGAGTCTCTGGTGGGGTACGGTGTCGAAGGCTTTGGCAAGATCAAGTACCACGGCATCAACTTGCTTAGTTGTTTCCACGGAGGTGTATATGTGGTGGATGGTGGTTATCAGTTGGGATTCACAAGACCGTCTGTCCCGGAAACCATGCTGAGAGTGGCTGAGAATGTTATTGTCCTCAAGATGAGTCATTATATGTCGGAAGATTATATGTTCTAGAACTTTACAGCATACTGACGTGAGTGATACTGGTCTGTAATTGGAAGGGTTAGATCTGCTTCCTTTTTGTATAATTTATGTTGGCTTTCCTCCAGTCTATTGGTAGTTTGCCAGTTCGTATACTTTGGGTGAAGACTGAAGATGATTTGTAGAATTGGTGCTACCTGATCATTGCATGCCTTGAAGAATTTAGGAGGGATACCATCAGGACCTGGGGATTTATTCTATTTTCTTCTGAGGAAAAAACGCTTTTTCACTTCTATATTCTTCCAATGATGATTGAAAATATGACAGATTTTAGGACATACCAGTCAGTAAAAAAGCCTTCAACAATATCCATGTTTATGTATGTTGTGATAAGGAACATGATATTAGCTTGTAGCCTCAATTGACTAATCTTTAAATTCAATATTATATTGAAGTACTGATGGAATAAACGCTGCCTAATTATCTGTGAATTTGCTTACAGCTACATGCACTGTCAATAAATAATTGTTATTTACGCTATTTGTAATTATTACTTTACCCCAAGCCCCCACTGGTAAGTAGGATATATAATTCCATGATCATCATTGTATTGATTCTATCATACTGTTTATCTAATGAGGGAGGTGCATTCCCTTATCACGGCCTTTGCCAATCAGTTGCCCCAGCATATTCCTCTGTGTTTTAGTCATACAGAAGGTTGATTTTTATGATAAAAATCCTGCAAACTCAAAGCTTCAGGGAACTTCAGATTCCGACCAGAGACCATACAGTGAGGCCTCAGAGCTCACCCTACACTCTTGCCTCCTCCGAGTACCCCCCTCACCCCCCCCCCCACCCTTAAAATTCTAGCACCACTGTCATTATTACCTGCTCCTGGCACTTGTTTCAGGTCATCCTTCAGGATAATTTTTTCCGAGCGTACAGAACTCTGGGAAAACAGGGGTTTCCAGAAGAACAACCAGTCCAGTCGGGTCCGGTGATTCATAATGATTATACTCCTCTCGTACTTGCTCAACTTGTCGCCTGTCGTTTTGCACTTCACACCAAACATCAGTTCTGAAAACATCAAATATTAATACATTAATTAGTCAAATATATTCCTACTATGGTTCAAATTAATCAATTAATTCCATCTACATACAATGAAAAAAGTTACTTGCCTCAACTATAGATTTGTGTATAACACATATACAGATGACTCCGCACAACTTGACGTCGCACAAGTCGATTTATCGCCTATGTCGAATATTTTTGACAGTCCCAATTTGCTCTGTGCTTTTTCAATCGGAAGTATTTCTTGTAAGTCGATTTTCTTAATTGAATTCCGCCTATCTCGTAATCTCAAACATATTTTCAAGTCCCTAAAGGAGCAAACATGTGTTAAATCATACGCCTAGGTCAAAGTGGCCATAACTGTCATTCTTGATGGTCTTAAAGGGTTGACCTTTTGATCTCTGCCTGTCAGCATGACCGTAAAGATGTCATAAATTTCCCATTCCCTCTCTGCCTTTCTCATTTATCCCATACATTGGTACAGTTGACAGCCTCCAATTCCCTATACGTTTCCTTCATCTCTAACATAGAATTGTATACAAAACTGTAACTCGAATATTGTCTAAGTCGACGTGATTTGTGTGGTCCCCAGTGATTCGACTTACGCGAAGTTTACTGTATTATGTAACAAACTTAACTGGTACACAGCATGACTCAACATTTGTTCCAAGAAACATCCATAATGTAGAGACAGTTATTTTCTTTTCAAAAAATGGTCTTCTCCATTCCTGAAAACCTGTAATTCCATTTCAACTTCATCTAAAAATGGAAATTCCATTTTGTCAAAGAAAATGTACACAGCAAAAACATGAATTCTGTTATGCAAAGGCAAATTCCATGAATTTTCACATGAAAAGTAAGGAATCAAACCGGATTTTCCGTTTCAATTTACCAGTAAACGGAAAATCACTGTCCCAACAAGATATATTTACATTTAGCACACACTGACATATATTTCAATGAATCTACCAATAAGAATTATCACCTTGTAGCATTCTCTGCTGAACACAGGATAGGAAGTAATGATGAAGTAATATCAGCTCTTTTATTTTTTCAAAGAATTGATATCAGATTATCAGTTATATTTATTACAGTAAATTTTTTTTTAAACTTGTTAAGATATAACACTTACCAAGAAGGAGCTGTGGTTTGTAGTACAAACAGCAACATATGGATAGAACAGTGGAAAGAGAAAAAAAAATGCAAATTACAGGCATGTTACAACACAGTACATTCCTGAAAGTCAGACTGATTAAAGTGTTAACAACTTTGCTGCTTGTAGGAGAGGTTGAAATCACTCTAGACATGATGTAAATGGCATTATGTTCTGTTATCCCACTCTTTACTTTAATTCTCAAAAAATGTATTCATTTTTTCCCTAAAGGTTTGTGAATACAATAGATGTATTGGATTTCTGATATAAACATAAACTTGGTGCACTGCCTGAAAAAAAAAAAACTGAAAGCTGCGAGGTCACATGACCCATCACCTGACTTACCACAGGTAACGTCAGCCACAGCGCCATCAGGTTGTCGTTGATTTGACGGAATAGGTGAGGTTTGATGAACATCAGTGGCAAGATGGGGCCCATCATTAGCATGGATCCCAGGAATGCCGTCGACATCAGGATCAACAGGAAGAGGAATCCACCGAATTTGTTACAGAAAATGCCAGCCATGCTTTTTTTCTTTAAGTCAAAAGCTGGACCTGAAAATAAAAAACCGAACCAAACCAAACAAAAACAAGAAACACATGAAAATCAACAAATAAATTCAATAAAACTATGGAGCATGATCTTGACATTTTCATAAAGCTATCAAGTACCTATTCTCACCTGTTCACATGATGACAGCACAAGCCCAATGTCATGTGACTAATTGTTCCTTGTGTGACATTGTTACTAATTGGTGTAACCTTTCTGTCAAAATATTTAACTCTGCTGTCAATCTTTTGACCTCGCTGTAAACCTCTTGACCTTGTCAATTGTGTGCACTGCGAAGTGCATTCACATATGACAGTGTTGTATTCAGATGTTGATATTCTTCTTAAAACTACAATGGCATAATTTGCCTTTGTATTCAGAAAAGTTCAATTGCTTTTGGGAAAATAAGAAACAATACCCAAAGGGGTTCATATTGTGGTCGCAAGTGAACAATCAGTGATCAAAAGAGATAAGCTACTAGATCTATCATGAGAGATGTATTTCCGGACAGGTTGAGTACCCGGACACCGTGCGATGAGAACGACGTTTTACGCGCCGCGCACTATCATGCAAAGTTGCAAACAGACACCCGGGACGCAGCTGTTATTTTGCTTTGCATAAATCCTAATTTTTCACGGAAATTCCAATGCTGATCATTTGAAAATTACGTTTTTTGGCGACATATCCTGAAAAACGCAAAAAAAGAGTAAGTGTCCAGTTACTCAACTCCCCACCCTACTGGTTCAAATGTCAGACTCAGAAATTGAAAACTGTAATGTAATGTTACATACATTATACAGGAAATAACCCCCTGTTCTGTGGAATATTTGTTTTCGAAACTGATACCTACCCCTACGCCCTGGGGGGGGGCTAAAATAGCCCCCCCCGCTCGACAAAGTCGCGACCATCTATCCGCGCGCGATGATAATTTTGACCGGCTCACTCGCTATTTAACTTTCAAGTTTGCGCATAGCTTTTGAGCACCAAGATTTGAGTCCGGTTACGCGGTTCCGGATTACGCAACTTTTCGACTTGCATGTTGCACCAAAAATCGCTCAAAAACATGAAATCGTTGTTATTTCAATAAGCCAAATTGGTGTTTTCAGCCCAAATTCAAAATGTATGATTTTTTTTCCTTTTACTGATGAAATAAACGAATTTTATGCTATTTAGTAATCGCAAAAGTGTCCCGAGACCATTTCATCGAAAAAACAATAAAAAAAAAAGGCGAAAAACAAGAAATACAAAGAATCACGAACCAATAAAAATACATAAGAATTAATTCGATCAGGCATTGTTTTGACAAATATGTAGAAATGTCAAAAAAATATTATACACAAAAATTACCATTCTGTGAGCGTCTTAAAGAAAAAAGAAATATGGCAAAATGATTTTATACATAAATAATCATAATTATAATTACTTAAAAATAAAGATAATCATTTTTCAAAAATCTAACTATACGCTTGAGATTACTTCCGACTCTATCAACGTCAAATTTTCGCGGCGATCGCAGCAGATCCGCGCCTAAGAACCGAAAGGGGGGGCCAAATAGCCCCCCCCGGTTGCAATTTCAAAAAACCCGGGCTGATAGGGTAAACCTTCCACAGCAATGCAGTGATCAAACTTACAAGGTATGCTAACAATTACCACAGTTAAACACATCTGCAGCTACTGAATTCCCATGCACCATTGCTTTGAAGGGTCTAAAATGATCGCCTCTGAAAAAATTGTATATTCAAAATGATATTTATGCTTAAAACAAGTGAAAACGTAAGTTGATCGGATTCCACTGGCCCATTTCTCCCATAGACTTACTGGTGTCACCTACGCTAATTTAACTCGCCCCGATTATTAATGTACACGCATAACTTGCCACTGGCAGTGTAACTTTCCAAACTTTTTGTATTCTAGGGTGTTTATTTGTCCATTTGAACACTACTATGTAGTTCAGATATCAAAATTTGACAATTTTTTAAATTGAAGCTCCACAATGTTAGCCTATCACTTTAAAGGTAAATGACATGATGGGGTAGTCCTTAGTCTAAGTTTTAGACTGTGCTCTTTTTACATACTAATCCTAATGCAGTATAGCACAATAGACTAGTAGGGTTAGAGTCTGGACAGTTAGACTAGCTGCTACGCTCGCAGCTCGCTACGCTCGGGATTGGGGTAAATTAAAGAGCAGTACGCTCAAGATTGGGGTTAATTAAAGAGCAGTCTATGACTTAGACTAGGTAGTCCTCAACTTGAGGTAGTACTATTCTCGAATCAAGCGAACTATTGAAGGATTAGGCTATACTGTGAACATTTTGTAGTCAAAAGTTGACTCATTGAGTCATTCAAAATAACTTGCATCAGTATGCCTTGCAACAGACAAATCTGTAGTGTAGATTTCTATGGGCAGATGGGGTTTGATTCTCTCGGAGCCTCGAGAGAATTAAACTGCTGTCCTGTTCATGCTCGATTCTCCTTAAGTAAACAAACTCTAAAGACAAATTGTTCCAACCAGACCTACTCAAGCTGGTGTATATCTTTCAAATTTCAACCAGTTTGGTTCTAAAGGTATTTTTATTTCTCCCAATCATGTCTCTGAGTTTTAAGTTTTTTAAAGTGATAGGCTAACATTGTGGAGCTTCGATTTAAAATATTGTCAAAGTTTGATATCTGAGCTACAGAGTGGTGTTCAGATGGACAAATAAACACCCTAGATTAGAATACAAAAGTTTGGAAAGTTATGCTGCCAATGGCAAGGTATGCGTGAATAAACAATTTCTACTCCGGTGGATGATAAAATAGTCTAGATCTGCACACAGTACATGTAAGTCTATGGGTGGAAATGGGCAGATGAATCCAGTCAATTGGAATGCTTGTAGATTTTCATTTTTTTAAAGCACTAAATGTAAATCATTTCGAAATACAATTTTTTCAGGGCTTCAATTTAGTGAGGCGTGAAGATTTTCTCGAGTTGAGTTTTAAAAGCTAGAGGTGTAGGTGCCTATTAACATTTTTTATTTCTGCAGGCTGGTTATTCCAGTCTTTACTAGGGAAGAAGCTGTTGAGGTATGCTGTTGTACGACATCAAAGAGGAGTGTAGCGGTTTGAGTCTCCCCTCAGGGGTCTCGAAGCTTTATTGACGTACGGTGGGATTGTGACAGCACCTTTCCGATGAAGGGTTTTGTAGAATAAGGAGAGTCTTATGGCCTTTCTACGTTCCTGTAGAGAAGGCCATTTTATAACCCCGAGCCACTGCCATCAAGTGGCAGCGTCCCGAAGACGTGTGTACGAGTATCGAATGTGATTGATATTTAACTGCGCACGCGCAATGCCGATCTTATCTTCCGCGCGCTCTGTGTGCAACTGTTGTTGTTGTTTGTGTTTAAAGACACTATATAACAGTGTGGAAGCCGTATTTAAAAAATTGTCAAACCTTGCTTTCTGACATATCTGGTAGTGTTTGGATGGACAAATAAACACCTTTAGAACACAAAAGTTTGGACAGTTATGCTATCACGAAGCTACAATATGTTGCAGATTCAAATTGCACATTAATTCCTAATCGGGCGATATGGAAATTCTGCAACACAGCAGTCCTTGAGGGGGGGAAAGCTGGAAATGGTTCTCAATGATTTTTACTTTTTTAAAGCATTTACTGATCGTTTAAACTGCAATTTTTCAGGCTTCATTTTTGGACCATGTTGAGACACTGGTAGCATGGGGAATCATTGGCAAGCTCAGATATTTAAACTGCGAAACACTGATAACGTGCATTTAATACACATTGGTATGTGCTACGCTGCATTGGGCGCACGCGAATGGCATGCCCGCATCGTATGCCATACATCGAATTCAATTGAGGTTAGTGTCATAGGCGGCCTGACGCTGGAAACGGCAGCATCGCAGTAAGAGGCACGAGTCACGAAAGTATGTTTTTTCCCCCTTTTTTTTTCACTAAGTTAACCGTAATTAATACTGGGTAAGTATTTTGGCTGAGTGGAAAGATGGGAGGGGGGGGGGGGCCTTAAAGGCCCCGCCTTCAGATCTCGGCCGTTGATCGCGCAAAACACCACCAGCACGCTGCACGCTGATCGCGATGAAAGTCGACACACACGTCACCCATGCAGCATAATCTATAGAATTGTATATATTGATTGGTGACAAAGAAAATTAGTCTCACATTCATTTTAATCTAATATACCTGTCAGTTAATATACATGCCATGAAACTTAGATTTGGCTGTAAATCATTAAGTAAAGCCTTGAAGTGTCATTTTTGTTTCAAAGACTCTTTGCCGAGATTCTGATTGAAGGCACATTAAAAAATTCCGCTATCAAATGTTTCTTATGTATTTTATTGTTTTGGAAATTTCTTATGTCTTTCTTCTGTTTTTCGACTTTTTTGTTCTTTCTACTGTTTTTTCCAATGAATTGTCGGCGACATTTATTTCGTCATAAACAGCCATTAAAATTAAGCTCTAATTTCCAAATCAGTAAAAGGTAACAAAAAGTTAATACCCCTACCAAACTTTCGACTGAAGTTGGGCCTAAAAAAACAACCAATTTGCCAATCT
>JZLH01S0065803.1:1278-13778 GCA_001188425.1 Eucidaris tribuloides | reverse complement strand
ATGGATCCTAAACAAGTAATTATAGTTAGATCTCAGAATACCTTTAAAGGTTAGTGACATGATTGGGAACACTTGAAAATGCCTCAAGAACCAAATGGGTTGAAATATATGCCAACTATACACCAGCTGGAGTGGATCTCCCAGCTGGTAGGATTTGTCTCTAATTTGTTTACTTAAGGAAAATCAAGCATGAACATTAATTATATCGGGGCACGATAAAAATAGGACTCATAGAGAGCCACACAGCAGGTTTACCTGCCACGAGGGATATTGACATTATTTATTTTAGAATGAGTCAACGTTTAAGGTTTTTACAGGAGAATCCTTGCATAGTTTACTTGATTCTAGAGTAGTTTCAGCCCAAGTTGAGGACTACCCCCAATCATGTCATTTACCTTTAACAAGTGTTTTCCCACCTTAAACAAGTATTTTCAAAACTGTTGTAAAAGTATACACTTTTTCCTGATTGTGCGCGATTTTGATACCCTCTTCACCGTACGCGCGTACATCACCCGTCCGAGAAAAACAACCCTTTTACGCGTTTGTGTACGGGCATGGTATTCACCTTGTAATGACAGTCGCCCCCCCCCCCCGGTCTCCCCACCCTCCTCCCAACATTGTTAGCAAACGTCACGAATAATAATTTATTGTAAGTGCGATAAAACTAACGAAACATTAAACGGGAGATGTAAAGGGACTAATATTTTTTTAACCCATTTTGTGTTCCGTCTGTTTATTCAAGCATCCATTTCACTGCTATGTCCGAGAGTTCTCGCAAGCAAACATGAAGATTTAATGTAATCTTAATGTGTAAACTTATTTAATGTCGAAGGCCTCACGTATTAGGTTACAAAAGATGGGTCTTTCCTGCCTTTTGATGTATAAAATATAATTTGATATTGACAATACCCTTCACTCTATTTTGAATACAATTGATTTTGTACTTATTTTGGTACATTATCGATTTTGGGGTTAAAACGGGTTTAGCATGCAAATCCTAAGGAAACATCGAGATCATTGTTTTCAACAAAATGTTTCAAACGAGTTACAGGAGGCTATAAGTGTTATGAAACTGCATTCGTTATCTGTTTACGTCGGAAAGAAGATAAAACAATTAAAAGGCCCCTAGATGAAATCGAGTTCCTCTTTTTTTCATGCTTAACATCTACCACAGTTAAAAAAATCTGAGCTACATGACTCCCCATGCTACCATTGTCTTTGATAAGGTCTAAAAATGACGCCCTGAAAAAATTGTATTTCAAAATGATTATTTAGTGCTTTAAAAAAAGTGAAAATGGTAAGTTGATATGATTCACCTGATCATTTTCTCCCATAGACTTAGTGTGTTTACACCTACGCTGTTTAAACTCGCCCCGAGTTTTAATTGTTTATTCATGCATAACTTGCCATTGGCAGTGTAACTTTCCAAACTTTTTTATTCTAGGGTGTTTATTTGTCTATATGAACACTACTATGTAGTTCAGATATCAAAATTTGACAATTTTTTTTAAATTGAAGCTCCACAATGTTAGCCTGTCACTTTAACGTCGTGCAGTATTATAACTTCTAATAAACTTTTGTTCTCGTAGTTCGAGTAGGACCGCGTTAATAACTATACGAGTTCTGCGCACAAGACTTAAAAAATAATCATCAAAAGATAAACTCCACTGTAGTGATTTAGACAGTTTATATTTTAACAAATCAGGAAATTCCATGCGTATTCATGTTTCCATCCTATATCAGTTTATGGAAGTGAAAATGGACTCTCATGCTTATTTCCGCTACCAGTTGTATATTCCAGCGGTAAGCGAAAACGACCATAACTATCTGATTGTCGATCCCACTATTACCCACCAGGAAACCATGAATGTATTGCTTACTGTCATTTTTTAATGCGTCTTCCGTGTTGATACCTTATTACCATGGCAACGACGAAATTTGAAGGTAGATGTCTTATTTTTCTATTTCCGATTACTCCTTTTCTTTTCTATTTTTCTAAGCGAGACCATGCAGGTAACCAGGTGTGATCTTATGACAACTCCATCGCCATACACGGTGGGAGACGAAGTTTGCGGAATAATTTTCTTATGACTACCATTGTAATTGCTGGGTGAAATGCCAAATGTTGGACATTTCAAAGTCATGAAATGTTTTTGTATGTATTTGGGCGAATATATTACACGAACATGAGGAGTTTCTCTTGTAATATGCAATACACCTTAATCCCCCTCCCCCCCCCAAAAAAAAAGTTTTCTATGTTGTTCAATATAAATCCTTGCCATATTTTTTGTTAAACGCATGCACATTTGTTTGACGTGTTTATATCATAGAAGCGTTTCTCCTTTCACTTTAATAAGAGAAATTCATGAATCGCATAGTGCAATTGAAGCTCCATATGTGCAATGTTATTATATGCCAATGTTATGAATTTTACGTAATTATTTTTGTTTCACATAATTCCATTTCAATAATGGTATCGTTAAATCTCTGTATATTTTAGTTTTTTTGTGTATTCAATTGAGGTATAATGCCGTTTTTTAAATCAGTGTATAAAACAGAGCCTTGTGGAAAACCAGCATTTTTTGGGTTTTAACTTTATACTTGTAATATACATTTAAGTGTTGTTTGTGCACATTTTGTTTATCTCGATGTATTTCTAATTTTGCTGACCAGGTTACTCTGTATAAATATTTGAAATAAATAAATAAACAAAGATAAATAAATGTTGCATATACAGACAAGTTTATGTTCAAAAATCTTCCACGAAGTATGGTATTGTTACGCAGACAACATTAAACCTGCCATAGAACGACGCATTTCGATCATTATTATCATGATGTCAGTGTGAATGCAGTCTGGTGAACAGAAGACATGAACACGTGCAATATGATTTCAATGCCAAGTAAGGGTTATTTGTATTTGATTTTTTTTATTTACTAGATAATCAGAAACAAACATATTGAAGGGAAAAGGCGTTTGTTATTAGTTTTATTATTGATCTAATTTGTACGAGTTCTGTAAGTAACAACACAATCGATTCAGTTGTCATATGACCAATACACAAAAGTGGGACAAACGTGAGTTTGCCTGACTGCACAAAAGTAACCATAACTTTTGACTTATTAAGCAAATTGAATGGGACTAAATTTATCAAAAAGAAAATTTCTTCTGCCTTAATGTGATACCAAATACACATACCTTTCGAGCAAATTTGCCTTAGATATTTTTCTCACTATTGGATCATTTTTTGAGACATACTGTATAAGAACTTTTGTCCTCCTAGTAGCTATATACAGGAGTTGTGCACACACATCTGAAAAATAATCATCAAAAGATAAACTCCATGCCTTAAACTGTTAAACTGCGTATATTTTGCAAATCATGAAATTCCATGCTTATTCATGTTTCCATCCCATATCAGTTTATGGAAGTGAAAATGGACTCTCATACTTATTTCCGCCACTAGTTGTTTATTCCAGCGGTAAGCGAAAACGACCATACTGTCTGACTGTCGATCCCACCATTACCCACCAGGAAACCATGAATGTATTGCTTACCTGTTTTTTGTTATAATGCTACTTCCTTGTTAATGTCTTATTACCATGGTAATGGAGAAATTTGAGATATTATTTTTGTGTTCCGGATTCCCGTTTATAGAAGCCAAAACGAGACCATCCTGGCAACCAGATGTGATCTCATGACAATTACAACGCCATACACGATGGGAGACGAAGTTTGCCGAATAATTTTTCTTAGAATGACTTCCATTATAACCGGGTGAAATGCCAAAGTCTGTGATTTTGCATATAGTTTCAGTCAATCTGTATATAGAAAACTTTTGCCTGATTTTGTGCACTTCCCAGTCAAATGTTATGATGCGTGAAGTAGGCTTACCCATGTCGAAACGTCGAATATCGCCGTTATCCCCGTAGACAATTAAAGGGGAATGAAACCCAGACAACTTACAATTCAGAGAGTACAGAACAATACAAGATGGAAAATAGTGAAAGTTTGAGCAAATTTGGTTGAGCGGTTCAAGAGTTATGATTGTTCAAAGTTTATCTAATCCTTGTTATGGAGGATTCTTAAATTGGCAACTCTACCCACTTTTCAGATGAAAGTGTGGAGAATTTCCTTGGATTTGTACACAAATATTCAATAATTTGCAGTTTTCAGTCAGTTGTGTCAGTTGAGAAAGTATCTAAATTCTTTTAGAAAAACATGTAGAATCATTTTTGCTAGGACATACTTGCACAACAAGCAAGAGCAAATCAGATATTTGATAAAACGTGAGAATAAGTGAAAATTTGTGTACAAAACCAATGGAGAGTTCTCCACACTGTCATCTAAAAAGCTGGTAGAGTTGCGAATTTAACAATCCTCCATAACAAGGATCAGATAAACTTTGAACAAACATAACTCTTGAACCGTTCAACCAAATTTGTTCAAACTTTCACTAATTTCCTTGTTGTATTGTTCTGTGATCTCTGAATGCAGGAATGTGTACAGTTTCATACCACTTTAATCACGAAAATGAGTTCTATTTCTCGTTTAGCAGCCAGTTAAAAGTAGTTATCATTGTAAAGAAAAACTACTTAATGATACATTGCCGTGCGAGACGGTATAATTTTGCTACCCGTATTCCAAGCACAGCCGCTTGTACACAGACGGGGTACATTTTGACGTATTTTCCCCCGTGTTGTAGACGGTTCAACGAGACCGCTCGAGTATTTGCACGCGAGTTTTCCATATGCAAATTTATGTTCAAAAGTTTTCCATAAAGTATGGTGTTACGGCCGACAACATTAAACCTGCTGCATTTGTTTAGAATGACGTATTTTGACAATGAATTATCTGCATGCAAATATCGCTATGTACATCACCTGCCTATATATATTGCAATATCTTCACTTTTTAAAGCATTAAATGATTGGTTTGAAGTGCAATTTTTCAGTGTTTCATTTTCAAATCTTGTCAGAGATACTAAAAGCTTGTGTTGCAGTCGAGTCCAGACTCGAGTCCAACTTTAGTGGACTCGGACTTGGACTCAGACTTGGACTCGACTTCGAATCCCAATGTAAAATGAATGACAAGGGTTTAATAACTGCGGACTTGGAACCTGTGGACTGGACAATAACAACACTGCTAATTACATGAAGGATTACAGTTCAGATTTTTTTTTTTAATGGAAACACTGTTACACGATGCATGCCTTTAATAAAATGATTAAAGGGAGAAGGCGCCAGCAACTAACAGGCATAAGTTAAGAAAATATTTGAGTTCTTGCCAACCAATCAGATTGCACGTGCACTGCAGGGAGCTGACCATGCGTGACCAATGCATGCCACGCGACGTGTGTTAGCCGCACCGTGGTAATGTATGCACTGTTTGAATTGATAAGCTCCTCCCCCTATAGCTGTTTCTGCAAGTTTTGTCTTAGGGTAAAACTTACAAATACGTAAAACAAACACAAATTAACTCATTTATAGGCCCTTATGAGGGTGAGTATCACACAGTACCCCTTATTTAGGCTGTTTTTGTCACCATGTACCATAATTCTCACAATACTCACAATGTCATTTTTATTCTTAACTTATGCCTGTTAGTTGCTGGCGCCTTCTCCCTTTAAGATCAAGTTCTATTCGTATAGACGTTTTGTCAAACAGACAGTTGAGTTGTCAGTATTGTCATTTAGGGGTCATAAAAACCAACAAATCTGTAACTTTCAGGTCAAGGGAAAGTTTCGTAATGAGAACACGTTATACGCACGATCGCACCGACCGGAAAATGCTCAGAAGGTACAGGTTAAACTTGTCACGAACGGAGGATGTGTATTGGACCAATTATGTCGATGAGAAATGTTTAATCATATATGGAGATTATTTCCCAATAACGAAATAAAAAATCTGGATTTTTTATGGGACATCACATTGCAGATGTTTGTACCGTCAGACATTTTATACAGCACTGCAAAAAGAGCGGCGTTATATTCAACGCAACGGGTGTTAAATCTAACACCATTCCAACTTCAGATTCAGAAGAGGACCACACCGAGAGGTGTTGAAACTACACTGTGATGGTGTAGGAAAGTAATCATCTGGCACTTCTTGGTGTTAATTTGACACTGAAGCTAGTGATATTTCTGACGCTGGTGTTAATTCAATAATGACACTGGAGGTAGTTGCAGTGGTATAACACCGGCCCGGTATAGTTCAACACCTGTCAGTGTTGTCCTCTATTTAAGTTGGAGCAGAGTTACATTGGTGTAAATTTTTTTCACAATTTTTTTTCCAACATCAAGTAGTTTAGCTGGAAGTTCTTTTTCTTCTTGTTGAAGTTAAACATCAACAAGAGTTAACAGGAACTAATCAACCTCCTAAAAACGTTTTACATTTTTAAGTGACACCCATGTAACATCGTCAATGAACACTGGCAATTTAACTCCAGCTTGGTGTTGCATATTTAGCACCCGACTTTTTGCAGTGTAGTAGATACAAATTTGATCGATTCTGAATTAAAAACAGGAAATCTATTTTGCAGACCTCCAGCTAGAAACAAAAACAGAACACACTGTGCGAAGGTCATGTCTGTAAATATTTGAAGCTCAAGTCTAGAATTTGACAAAACGTTTAAAGCACTATACAGTGCATCTCAAAAAAAAAATTGTGCAAAGAAAGGGGGTCCTCTTTGGCACTTATACTCATGTGACAAGATGCTTACAACAACGTCAAGAGCATAGTCTAAGCTTTCAAATATTGTTGTTTTGTTAAATTTGCTTGTTTTAACCTTGAGATATGCATAACTGAATACAAAAGTGAAAAATCACAATTGTGCCAATTTTACTACATGAAAGCGGCACAATTGTGATTTCACCCTTTTGTTGTTTACAACATATCTCAAGATCACAACAAAGAAAATTCAACCAAACAAACGGCATTTGGAAGCTGAGACTTTGCCCTTGACGTTGATGTAACCAGCCTTCCGGTTGCGAAGGCCCTTTAGACCACTTACGTAATCATTCATAACAAACAGCCTCTGAGTGACGCTAGGCTCTTCCATCTACCGTACAATTCTTTCTAACTTTATTTCTTGCGTTTTAATCATTTGATTTCTTTGTCGCTTTCATGTCATATTTTATTAGTATCAAGCTAAATATGTAGCAAAAATCACGTCGATACATTCAGTATTTTTCGCGAAAATTTAAGAAATCCATTTGAGACAGCTGATTTTCAAAACTGTAACACGGTCGTTTGCAAAATTATCTTGAGGTGAAATGTGGAATGTATAATACAAAACATTCATGCCTAACACAATATGAAACATCCAAATTGTACAAATGACCAGAAATATCAAAAAATTGCCATTTACCGACGTACATCTGTGATGAAACTAAAATATTATGCAGGGTGTATCCAGGATTTTTTTTCTGGGTGGGTCGAGACCATAATATTTTGGACCTTTTTCACAATGAAATAACTGCAAGAATTCCTGATCAATGTATTTTTTCATGTCATTGAAAGACCCTCGGGAAACAAAATGTCTTTGATAAAAATATGGACCTTTTAATTTTGGGGGCGGTGGTGGGGGTTCGTACAACCCTCCTGACCCCCCTTGCATACACCCATATTCTGTAAGTATTGTCATTCATTATTGCGCAGCTGTGGTATTTCCGGTATGTTTCTGTATACATAATGAGCATGAAACATGGCGAGTGATTGCAAAGATCGGGGGTTCTCCCATTCGTATTTAGAACGTGCGTTCCATTTAATAAATATAAATACACATCTGAATAGAAACTTTATCAAAGTGATCTCACGATAGGTCTGTAATAAACGTTTGTCTGTTTGTAGCCCTCCAAAAATAATGATTACAGTACCCTCCACAATATTTCCACTAGTGTGGGTAAAGTTAAAAATACCCGCTCTCGCGAAAAGGGGTTCCCCCGAGAAGGTCTTTACGTCGGTACTCTGGACGGGCTGATATTTTCCATAGTGATAGTTTAAGTTGTAACACAGGCGTTTGCAAAATCATTTTGAGCTGAAATATAGAATGTATATTCAAAACATCCATGTCTAACAAGATGTCGAAGTTTTAATTTGTGCAAATGACCAAAAATATCGAAAAATTGTAATTTACGGACGCACTTCTGTGAGGAAACCGAATCATACTGGAGGTCAGCTAGCAATCATGCGCATAGCTCTGCTATTTGTGCGTCTATTTTCCTGATTTTTTCACTACAATAAAATTAATGCTCTGCACTACCTGTATGTACACGATGCTTTAAAAAAGAGCGCATAATTTTTTATACACGGACTATTTCAAATTCGACCTTTTTCTGGAGTTGACTTGATTCAAAGAAATGTCCACGGCGTCCTGTTACGTAACCCAATTAATTTTGCTTAACAACGGAGGGAGAAACCGCTTAGCAACCGGAAGGCTGTAACCATTATGTCACAAAAGTATTTTATAATTGCCAAAGAGGGCGCTTTTCACTTGCGCATTTCTTTTAGACACGCTGTATAACTGCATGTAGCATGCTGTAGACTCTTTCTGGCTCAGTTCAACAGTATTATTTCAGTATTCATGATATATTGGTCTATGAATACTAATCTGTGTGGGAACTAGGGTACAAACTATGTCATGTAGCAAGAATGCATAATATGGTGCACACATGTATATGTCAAGGAATTTCACCTATACATGTAATACAAAAGTCACGATGGGCACCCATGCAGGGCAAGTTAGTCTTGTGAAGGTCAGTATGATTTTTGAGCTCTTGCACTACATGCTTGAATTGTATTTTCTTACATATACCAGTGTAATTGTGTATCTAAACAATATTAACTTTTAGGCATGCAAAGGAGATCCAGTATACAGTGTTGGATCCAAGACAGTTTCAGCCGAGACGAGACCGAGACGAGACACGAGACACACAAACACTGTCTCGAGACATGTCTCGAGACCGAGACACGTCTCAAGACACCCAACCCTGCCAGTATAACTTGGTATAAATGGCATAAATATATACAATCAGAATGCAGTAACATTATTCTTGATAATGTGTATGACATGCCGCTATCGTAATCACACAGAGGTCTTTCTTCGATGATGATTGTTTGATTACAGTGCTGAGATTTATCACTAATCGATCCACCGTGAAAAAAATATTTATTTATTTATTTATTTATGTATTTATTTATTATTCTATATATTTATTGATTGATTGATTCAATCATTTTGTTTATTTACGTGTTCATGAAAACATTATCGTGTAATTCAAAACAGTGTAATAACAGTCTGGATAAGGAGCTCCTCTCATCAGGTTTAATACATACATTCAGAAAGGAACTTAAAACATTTGTATGCCTCCGCACCTTCGGTGCCAGAGGCATCATGTTTTCGGGTTGTCCATCCGTCTACCCGTCCGCCCGTTACTGGTTCTCGTTACCGCGATAACTCATTAACCAGTGATCGGATTTTAATGAAACTGGGGTCAGATAATACTTTGATATAAACATGAACTGATTAGATTTTGGAGTTGAAAGGCGAAAGGTCAGAGGACTTAATTTATGTCTGATTTGGGCTCGTTTCCACGATAACTCGAGTATGGCTATTGGCTTATCAAATTTTATTGTAACTTAGATCAAGTATGAGGCACCTATAAATTGATTAGATTTCGGACTTGAAAAGTCGAAGGTCACGAGACCTCATACATCTTTGATTTGGGCGCGTTACCGCGATAACTTATGACTGCATGGCTTATCGGATTTTATTGTAATTTTGATCAAGTATGCAGCATGAGGCATAATGTACATTTATACGTGGCGTGTACACGGACCATCCGTTCGTTCATCAACTATACGTGTATCGCTGTATACGATTTCTCGATGCCGTGTACACGTTGCATCATGCAGATTGTCGCAATTCTATCCGGACACAAGTATCATTTTACAAAGGCAACTTCCGTATGGCAAAGTAGCTCCAGCGTCATAATCATTTTCTGAACACGAGTGTCGATTTTTAATTTCTGTGAATTTCTAACAAGGTCTAAATTTTTCTCTGTGTTAAAACTTATATGACTTTATCTGTTTATACTTGGTTTTGAATAGATGTATATGTGTAGTTATGGAGATTTCATTAGGCCCTACTCATCGAAGAACAGAAAGTACTTGTATATACGAACATGTATGTCCGAAAGTATTTGAAGAACGTTAAATGTGTATAGAAATACACGTTAACGCACAGCCCTATAGTTCAAACTACTTTACGTCGCTGTAGATAATGTTGGCAGAGGCATCGATCTTGGGGAGGGGGGGGGGGGATCACCCCACCAATGAAAATATTGGGGGGACATATCTATTTCCCCCCCCCCCCAGTAATTGACAATTTTGACAACTTGAAAAATTCATAATATGCAACACAAATATATGTTTTTTAAAAAGCATTGGAAAGCACTATTAAACCATTAAACATGGCATAAAAACACCATTAAACATACAAAATTGTCAATTTTTCGGCGCGCTTCGCACGCAAAATTATGTATTACAATTTGGCGCGCGGAACACGCCGAACATTTTGGACACTTTGTTCACTTTTGACCCCCCCCCCCCCCAAATCCGAAACATGGATCTATACGCCCCTGAATGTTGGAATGTTATAATAACCGTGTCCAGACATCAATGTTTAAAGACAGACGCCATAATAATGTTTGCTAATAATTATTAATATGCCACCACAAAGTGGCAACTAATGTTGGCGACTGGGACACGAGACTAACTCATCTCAAAGTTGCAAATGAGTCAAGCGAGGTAGGCGAGGGGCCAAAAATTTGACCCAAAAGGTTTTTACACCTTTTTGTAAAAAGTAGAGCGTTTCGAGAAGGAAAAATGGTATCAACAGAAAGAGCTTCGCGATTGGCATAAGACAATGTAGGTTTCCAGCTCATTTGTCTCAAGAATGTCGAGATTTTCAAGAAAATTGCGATGTTGGCATAGAGTGGATATCATTTTTATAACTTGCATTCTCGTTGGACTATGTATTATGAAACCACAAGATGTGACAAGCCACCCGTCTTGCATTGGGGTGAATGACCTCGACAGTGCGCGTACTGTTTTATACACGCGTACGCGTAACACCGCGCGTACTGCGCGCGCCGAGTCAGGGCGCGCAATACTGAAATGTATGTACGCGCTGGTGGTTTGTTTACATTTTTCCTGAAGGGGTATTCCCCCTTTCCTTAATTCTGGGTGATGGTTGAACACATCAATGACATTAAGTGCCCATCCCGGTGCCCACATATAGGCCCTACCGGGAGAGGGTTTTCATAGGGGAGGGATTGTATTCTTGAACATGACGATGCTCTGTTAACCAATAAACTGGATGCGGGAATACATGGATGCCTTACGCTCGAAGCGGAAAACTACCTTTTCAGGTGCGGTGTAGGCCTATTACCCCCGGGGGGTTCACTCACCATCTGGAGTGGTACCCATGCTTGTCCAAGCACCTCAACATTGGACCCTAAACGACGTAAGACGGCTAGGCACCAAATTTCACCCCTAAATGGAGAAAATGTCGTAAAACCAACTTAAAAAGTGACCCTAAATTGAGAAAATGGCGTAATACAATGTAAAATGAGACCCTAAATGGCAAAAGTGGCGTAGAGTCTAGTACAATGACCGCCCCAAATGGAAAGTGGTTTAGAACAGAGAAAAATCGTCTCTTGTATGAAGCAAATAGCACAGAACAGTAGAAACCCAGCTAACAAATGGACGTTTTAAGAACGTTCTTAAAACGTCCGAAGTTGGTTTTTTGGACGATTTGTGAAAACGTTTTATAGACGTAAAAATGTGGTAGGTTTTAGACGTTTTAAAAACGTTTTTAAAACGTTTTGAAAACGTCCTTAGAACGTAAAAGACGATTCGTAAATTTAACCAAGACCTGGAGAAAACGTAAAACGTTTTAAAAACGTTTAGAAAACGTTTAGCGGACGTTTTAAAAACGTTTTGTGGACGTTTTGAAAACGAACTTGGTACGTAAAAATGTAAAAATAAAGAAAATTTTTGAAATCTATAAACAATCGGTTGTACTTTCCATTCTTTTCACTAAACCTATAGGCCTATAACCTATAGTCCTATCACTAACCTAACCTGACCTATCCTAATACCTATCCAATTCTGCCCTACCTACATCAACTGTCATACAATAAGTTAGCATCGATATATATATCGAATATTTTTAAAGTTAAACAAAATAGTGCTTACTTTTTGTTTTTACAAATAGGAAGTCTCCTATAAAGTGAAATCACTTTCACGGGATGTAATATTTTTGCCAACGTTGTTATGCATTTGATAACAGAACTATATGGCGCCGCTAAATTTTCAAAACACTATGAAAATGTCTATTAATATGGTGAAGTTGTCATTATAACTGATTATGCAAATTACCATATGAATATGCATTAGATAAAGGGCCTCGCTTGCTATGTACAGTGTGTCCCAGAA